>JAVJIF010024144.1:0-50677 GCA_038442645.1 Agave tequilana
GGTATCTATCTCTAACTCCCGTTTATATTTACATGCTTTTCATGTTCATCCTTTTATGGCATGTCTTGTTTTATTGTTCATTATGCTTATGCCTTGTTCATTAGATTAGGGTTATACTTGTTTATTACTTGAGACACCCATGTTTTATATGGATCTATATTTAGTGTTCTCACCTTGTTTAAACTAATATGTATGCCCTAGATCTAATGCACATGCATATACATAATGATCATGTGGATGTTTATGATTTTGTTTTGTTGAATCATGTTTTGTTTAGTATGATGAATGTCATGTTTATTAGACCTTTATCATACATGTATAGCTTTTGAGATCACCCATGTTTAGATGGACCCATTTGTTGTGTTCTCACCATTTGTTTAGCTATTATGTATTTCATGATTCTAATAGCATGTGGATTTTCTTCATGATCATTTTTATGTCTATCATGTTGATTTATGTGTCGTTTTATGCTTCTTGATTTGAATATATGTTTAGATGTTAGTTTTCATTAAGACTAGAATTTATACTTGTACATGTAGTGGGACACAAATAAATCTTTATATATGTTTGTGCTTGGATGCTTATTTGTACCCATTAAATGTCTAGTATAGCCTAGTTTTGATGATTCATGCATTTTAAACTTGTATTCCTATTTTTGGATTTGTTTTATGTGTATGAGTTTTCATTTCATGTATATATGTATTTTGCCAAACTTTAAGATATACATGTATACCCCTTGAGTCATTTGCCTTTCATGCAAATTTATATATATGGACTCAATTGTGTTTAGGGATATGTATGTATACTTCTTGAGTTGACAAATCATACATATACCTTGAAATGAAATTTGTTTTAATGAAAATTTAGTTTTTTCATGTTTCCATGTGTTTATGTTTAACTTCATGTATATGTCTATCTTGTCCAAACTATTGATTATACATGTACATCCTTGAGCCACGTGTCTTCATGCATATGCTTTTGTGGACTCATTATGTTTAGGATATGTATGTATACTTTAGTTTTTACATGACATACATATCCCTTGAAGTTTAAATCGTTTTGATGATTTTCATGTTTTTAGGTAATTCTATTGGTAATGAAAATCTAGTTTTTCATGTTTTAAAGGAATTTCATATGAGCTTAATTGAATATTTTCATGTTGATATGTGTCACATTATACTTGTACACTCACTTTATTAGTTTACTCATGATTTGTTTTCATGAGACTATGATATGGGCTTTATGGACTTTGAGTGTTTAGTGATCATGTGATTTACATGTGTTTCATGAAAAATATTTATGTTTTATTCCTTACTTGAAGGATTTCGTACTAGTTTAAAAGTTTTTCCTATAACTAGTTCGTATTCTTCACTATGGTAGAGATTTTCAAACATACTACATTTTCAAACCTATTTTTGAAAACCCCTACCTTCTATGGGAGGTTGGATGGGAGATCATGTTCATGTATGCTTTAAAATGAAAATCATTTAAAACTTGAACCATGATTGGGAGGCTAGATAATATGAGATATACATTTGATCTTATTGTTGTTTTCAATTGGTATCATTGAATTCTTTCAATTGGTATCAATCTTGACATTACTTGTATACTCATATATTTTGTATGTATGTATGCTTTCAATTCCAAGAATATCAATTTCAATTGGTATCATTTTTCCATACATATATATGTTTGTGTTTATGCTAAGCTTGAGCTTCAATTTTGTTTCAATTGATTACTTTTAAATTGGTATCAAGCCTACGCATTGTTTTAGTTTGTATTTCATAAAGGGGAGAAAATTTGATTTTGTCTTTCAATTGGTACTTGTACTCCCATACTTTATGATTGAAAATTCAAATTTGGTATCATATATTCAAAATGAAAATATTTACAATTGGTATCAAATTTTTGGTTTAGACATTCAAAATTTATTATGTTTAATTTCAATTAGTATCAGATTTTTCATGTGTTTTTGCTTAAAATTGGTATCAATATTTTTTTTGTTTGTTTCCTTTCAATTGGTATCAAGATGCTATTCTTTGACATATTTTCAATTGGTACCTTAATTGATTGTCACCCCTAATTGACTTTGTTTTTGTTTTAGACAAAAAGGGGAGAATATTGTTTTTCTTGTTTTCAACCTTTTATTTCGAACAAAAAGGGGGAGAAAGATTTGTTGATTTGGTTTTGTTTTTACCCCTCATCGAAGGTTGTTTCTTTATATTAAAAAGAGGAGAAGATTTTGTTTTGTTTTGTTTTTACCCCTTTGTTGATGATTGACAAAAGGGGGAGAAAGATTTTGGTTTATATAAGCATGTTTATGTTTTGCATATATTAAGTTTAATTTAGTTTAATTTTAATTGGTTTCTAGAGCATGTTTTGTTTTAAACATTTCATTGGTATCTAGAACCTTTTATTGTTTATGCATATACATGTGCATTTATGTTTTAAGAGCCTTCATTGCATATTCATTATGTTTATTTGGTTATGCATGAGTTAAGGGGGAGCTTCTTTGAAGCTTAACTTTAATCCATGCATATATAACTCCATGAGTTTTGTCATCATCAAAAAGGGGGAGATTGTTGGCCCAGAGGCCTTCCACTCTAGTTTTGATGATGATTAACTCATGTAGTTATGTGTACTAATAATCTTGTGATTTTAGTTTCAGATCATTAATCAAATTATTAGTTCATGATTAGCTTCAACAAGATGATTTGGAAGCTTTCACATGTTGATTCAAGAGCCCGAGTGTCGAAGATCATATATAGCACTTGCTCGGTGGATCAAAGAGTTTTGGATCGAGTTGGCTTGGAGATTGCGCTCTACAAGAAGATATCGGTACCATAGTTTAGTTTTGTGTTTAGATCCAAATTGTAAAGATTAGAATAGTATAATATGCTCAAGTTCACAACACACACGTTTCATGTTTTGAATATTGGTTTTCGGTTTTTCGGTTTTAGGTTTAACCGATCTTGATTTTCATGAATAGATATTATATCAAAACAAGTTACATGGTTTAATGTATATTAATTTGTTCTATATACATGCATGCTTCAACTACTTAGACAAACTTACTTTGATATACCTATTCATGTGTTTTAGGTTTGTGTTTTTAACAAAACTCATTTTTGGATTATAGACAAAAACTATGATATATATATTTCATGTATATTGGATTTCTATCCATATGCATTATGCTTCAATAGTGTTTAAATATCATGTTTTTGTATTTGGATAAGTTTTGGACAAAATGTATTTTCTATTCAAAATCCAAGTTTTAGAAAATACGGTTTTGGTTTTTGGTAAAAATGATAAGACACAAAAATAGTTCAAATTGCATGATATTTGAGTTGTAATTTTTATCACATGTTTATATATCAATGCAAATTGATAAAACTATTTTTGGGGATTTTTAAGTATTTTACTAAAAAATATTTTAACATGTTTTTTCTGACCCTGTTCTGTGCTGACAGGCTAGGTCGGTCGACCGTACGGTCGACCGAGCCAGTAGCCGGTCGACCTAACGGTCGACCGACGTGCACAGACTTGTGCACGTCTGGCTGGCACTTGACACGGTCGACCGAGCGATCGACCGGGTCTGAGAGCAGAGCTCTCTGTTTATTTCGGTCGACCGGGCGGTTGACCGGTAGCTGGCAACGGTCAAAATGTGACCGTTGGCCGGTCGACCGCACGGTCGACCGGAAGGTCATTTTTGGCAGTTTCTGTTGCCAACGGCTATATTTTTCTAGGGGCTATAAATACCCCATTAATGGCCAGTTTTCGATAAGATTTTTTGTGCGAATTTTTCTTTACTCTCTGGTGTTTTCACAGCAATCAAAAGAAGTTTTTGGATTTAAATTGAACAATCTATTTGGTGTTTTTGCTAGGGTTTGGAATATCAAAGAAAGGGTTTTTGGAAAAGAGTTTTGATTCAACTTCTATATCTTGGTTTCAGTTTTTCCCAAGAATTTTCTTTGTGATTTTGATTTCCATTCCATTGGTTTTCTCCACACTTGAGTTACATCTACTTTCTTATTTTATAGGATCTTTGTGTGGGAGAAAAAGATTGTTTGTGGTTGTTGTTTTGACCACCAATTGTAAACCCATTATTTGCTTTGTGCCTTGCCCTCATTGTGTTGAGGAGGTTGTGCATTGGGTTGTATCCCTCAAGTTGTAAGGTGATCTTGTATTGGTTTGTACTAATCCCTCAAGTTGTGAGGTGATTGTTGTTGGCTTGGAGTTGTGCCTCAAGGAGGAGGTTTGTGTTTGTAAGGAGAGGAGTTGGGTACTCCTTGTAATTGTTATTGCCCCAAATCCTCGGTGGAGGTTCCCTTTGTGGGAGTCCTTTGTGGACAAGCTAGTGGACTTAAAATCCTTCTGGGTGAAGGCGGGGATGTAGAGCTGGGTGCTCGAACCTCGAAACATATCTTGTTGTTTGCGCTTGATCCCTTGGCTCTTACTCTCTCTCTCTCTCTTTACTTTGTGTCTTGCATCAATTCATATTGTTCATTCATAATTGCTTGGCTTGTTGAGTGTGCATCTCTTGTTTATTGCAATTAGTTTTTAAATTCCGCATTAAGTTCATTAGATTAGCATAATCACCTATTCACCCCCCTCTAGGTTTTTCAATTGGTTTAGTGGTGGAGGTTGTGGGTGAGGATTGTTTGAAGGAGGCGGAGGTGATGAATGAGAATTACCTAATGATGGAGGTGGTGGAGGAAGATTGTTCAATGAATGTTCATATCCACTTCGGTATGCACCATCAGTAAGGATTCGATCATCGAATTTGAGAGATAGCTTCTTGATTTCTTGAATCATATTGTCCATGATCGATTCAAGAGCGTCAAGTCTTCCTTCAACAGCACCTACTCTCGTAGAGAGGTTGTGCTGCTTATCGTCATCTCCGGCCATCGTTGCCACTTGATGCAGACGGAGAAGCGAAGAAGACGAACGACGCTGGCTAGATCTCGTTCTAGCACTGACGAACCTGAAGAACCCTTCAGATTGGGAAATCGTGCTCGAATCCACGAGCAACACAACCCGAATCCACGAGCCAAAGATAAGAACTCGAATTTACAAGTAACTGAAAAGACAAATCTCAATTGATTCATAAAAAGCTGATTAAAAGATTGATTACAAAATAAAAATACAAGGGCATTTATATAGGCTTACAAAAGTCTTATTCTATTTATGAAAGTTAAATTCAAAATAAAGGAAAAAGTTCAAAATAAAGAAACTGAAAAACTATTGGATTCCAAATTTGGACCCAAAATAGAATCCTAAATAAAGTCAAATACCCAGATACGTGATAGGGTTGTCGACAATTGAAGGGGGTTGTCGACAGTCAAGAAGAAAACTGTATAATCCCAACTTTTGATAAAAGCCTGTCGATATGCCAGAAGAGGGTGTGTCGACAACTCTGAAAACTCCCGTCTCTCAGGAAAAGCATGTTGACAGTCTAAACGAAGGGTTGCGACAGGTTAAGTTATTTTGGCCTACTGTTTCTCTTGCCTTACTTTTTGGCCTCCTACATCACATTCCACTCCAAATTCACCCCACAAAATTTCTAAAAATCCATTTTACACAATATTAGATCAATTATCACGCCGATAATTCTGCATAATCTCATTAGTCAAGAATTAAAATATTTAATTAGGAATTTAATAACCTGTGCAGCACACGTAGTTTCATCATCATATATATCAATGTTAACTAGAAATTTCATAACCGCCGAATTTATAATTCTGACTGCTGGGTATTATCTTATAATTGAAGATTAAAGTATTAATTAAGATTTTTAAAAGTAGGGGGTTAAAATGAGAGTGTTTAAAATGTTATATATGTTTTATTACTTTTAAAGTCTCTTGTTGTATATGTTCATAATCTTACTTGATATGTTCACTTGTAGCATATATTAGATTTGTGAGATGGATTTGTATAGAGATGAGTTAGTTTGTGATGTTCATGATAAGTTGGAGTTATAAATAGCTCTGCATTATTTTGTGGATGCCGAGAGGGATACTCTCGAACGTATATTTATTGTGTATCCATATAAGTAGGCGGTGTGTAAGCCAAATTGTGAATTAAGTACGCGTGCAACTGATGTTTGTGAGATGATACTATATAATGATTGGATTTCAGTGACAAGATTTTTATTTGATGATAATACGTTGATGTTGCCCGAAACTGTTTATGTATATATCTTTGTATATTAGGATAGAGTAGTATATACAGGAAGACGTTGCCCAAATTTTCAAGAATTTGAATATAATCCGGATAATTTATTGATCAATAAAAATTGTTATGTTAATTAAGAGTATTAGAAACTAGGACCATTATACAGAAGAACTCAGATCTGGCACACATACTTGCCCTTGCCAGTACTCTTCAAATGCTTACAAGCTAGAACCAGGCATGCACTCAACTTAATACTATACAAAAACCTATATTGAAAAATAGACTATCAAGTCAGCATGAATGTGTAGTTGTAGTAATGCAAGCCAAATATATCTTTTTGCTAAATCAACCATGTAGCCTATTTCCATGTAGCCCATGTTAGATCTAAAATTTATTTCATACAAAATCTACACATATACTGTTAGCCTCTTTATCATGATCAAAGGGAAGTAGGGTTTTAGGCATACCTGATTCCATCACGAGGATGCCGAAGATTGCACGATCTCGAGGACACCGGAGTTGAGAGAGAGGATTCTTCTCTCCAGCCACCAAGTTCTCTTCTTTATCCTTAGAGGAGATAAGAGGCCTCCAAGAGAGAGATGATTATTGTTTTGGTGGAGAGGGAACCCTACTCATGATATATATAGCTTCAAGAAACCCTAGTTCAACTCATCATAGATCTAGGCCATTGATTTATAACACGAGTTCCACACGTGTAGATGATTCCCACATTCTAATTTAAATACACTCATGGCTAAGTGTAATTGAAAACGTGTCTAGACCCAAACCATTTAGGTTTGATCAATTCTTTATTGGGTCAAACAACATAGGTTAAGTGGGCGGGTGCAAATATCCAATTGACTTGATTAGGCTCAAAATAAATTAGACTTTAAAACTAATAAGTTTAACAATCTCCCACTTGGGCCAAGCAAGTCATACTGAATAGATATTATGCATAACTTTATGACGTCAAAACTTTAACCGCCGACAAAACCACCTTTGAAAACAATCTGGTCCATTAAGTGTCCTGCCACCGAACATGGCGATCGTTACCTTCTGTATAATCGAGGTAGGACCTTCCACATCACAAGTTTCAGAACCCCTAACGACATATATCAAATGTGGACGTGTGGCATGGAAATGTCCTCTGATCAAATAAGGTACAATTCCAACTGGTTTTCACTTTATGACTCCAACGAGTCTAGCCTTATGACTCCAACGAGTCTCACTTTATGACTCCAACGAGTCTAACTGCTAATTCAACAAACTCAAATGCGCAAAAGTAAACTTTAGGAAAAGCAGTTATAAATTTATTTATCAGAATCAACAAATATCCATAAAGTGCACTTAGAAATAATGTCTGTTACATAAAATTATCCACTCCCACAAAATCAGGATATCATAATGACTAGTCATCCCCATATGAGCAATATGCTCTAAGAATACTTTAGGTGAAAGTCCTTTAATGAGTGGATCTGTAATGTTAAGAATAGTGTCATCACTATCAAACAGACAAAATATGATTCTGAACTTTATCATTGATGACAAGAAACTTGATGTCGATATGTTTCGACTTTGCTGAACTCTTGTCACTATTGCAGTAGAGCTTTATAGCTCTTATTGTCACAGTGTACCTGTAATGGCCTCTCGACTAAATCCACCATCTTCCTACAATAAGGAAAATGTAAAATAAAGTGGACTTCCTATTGTCGATACATCCAGCATAATCTGAATCTGTGTATCCAATCAGCTGCAACTGATCAGATTTCATGTAGTCTTTTATTGATATCGCATAACCTTCTTGACAGTCTTCCAGAGATCAATCCCATGATTGATCAAGTTTCTGTCAAGTTTCTCAACGGTATATGCTATGTCTGATGGGTACAAACTTGAGCATACATCAGACTTCCAACCGCCAATGCATATGAAATGTCTTTCATTTGCTCTTTCTGTAGATCGTTCTTGAGACATTAGAGTAAACTCAACTTATCTCCCTTAGAGCAATTCTTCATGCCACATCTATCTAGCACCTTATCGATATAGGGCTTTTGTGATAAACCTAATATTCCACGTGTCCTGTCACGTTGAATCTGGATGCCTATCACAAAAGAAGCTTTTCCAAGATCTTTCATCTCAAAGTTCTTTGAGAGAAAACTCTTGGTCTCAAGTAGAAGATCTATATCGTTACTTGCTAATAGAATGTCATCCACATATAGCACAAGAAATATAAATCTACTCCCTTTAAATTTATGGTAAATACATTGATCAACTATATTTTCCTTAAAATCAAAGTCGGATATTACTTGATCAAATTTCAAATACTATTGACGGGATGCTTGCTTTAAACCATAAATGAATTTCTTTATTTGCAAACCAAATATTATGAAACCTTCAGTTTAAAACTTTCTGGTTGCACCATACAGATTTCCTTCTCAATGTTACCATTAAGAAAGGCAATCTTAACATCCATTTGGTATAACTCCAGGTCAAAGTGAGCCACCAGTGCCATAATAATCCTAAAAGAATGCTTCATGAAAACTAGGGAGAAAGTCTCCATATATTAGTCAATGCCCTTTCTTTGAGTGAATCCCTTTATGACAAGATGTGCCTTATACCTTTTGACATTACCTTTCGAATCTCGTTTGGTTTTGAATACTCATTTACAACCAATTGGCTTCTTTCCTTCAGGTAACTCTACTAAATCCCAAACATCATTGTCTTTTATGGATTTTAACTCATCTTTCATGACATTTGACCACTTACTGGAATGAATGGTGAGTTTGGCCTCATTCAAGGATGTGGGTCATCCTCTAGCCTTATGTCAAACTCATGCTATTGGAGATAAACTATATATAGTCATTTGCAATGACTGATCTCCTCTCTCTAGTTGATCTCCTAGGCACTTGTGGTTGAGAATTTTCAGTTTCTACCTTACCAACATGATCTACTTCAGGATGAACTGTATATGTATCTTGTAAGGATGCAACTGTATTTTCATCTTGAAGTCGAACAACTACTTTATCATTTGGAACAATTATCATGGGTATAACAATATGTCCTTTATTAAATATGAAATCTTTATGTAGTTGACTCCCACTGTTCTGAATATTCTCAAAAAAAAATTTAGCAATCCGTCTTCATGTTCTTAGTGGAGGGACAATAAAACTTAAAGTCTTTATACCTCTCAGGATACCCTACGAATAAACGGCTAACTGTCCTTGAGTCCAACTTCTTCTCATATGAATATATGACCGAGCTTCCACTGGACAACCCCAAACATATAGATGCCTAATACTGAGAGATTTCCCAGTTCGTAACTCATACGGGGTTTTAGTTACTGTTTTGCAAGGTATTCTATTAAGGAGGTGACAACCATTTTTAAGGCTTCACTATATAATGACTTTAGTAGAATAGTGTGAGCTATCATACTCCCAACATATCCTTTAATGTGTGATTTTATCTCTCAGTAATACCATTTTGACGAGGTGTCCCTGATATGGTGTACTAAGCGATAATACCACTCTTTCAGAAATTGACAAATGGTTCTAGACATTTACCTGATTCGTTATATCTGTCATAGTACTCACCACCATGATCAGATCTAACGGCTTTAAACATGTCCAATGATTGGGATTTCTCATGGAACAAGTACAGGTACCTATAACGAGAGTAATTGTCTATAAAAGTGATGAAATATTCATGGCCATCCCAAGAAGCTGTAGGGAATGGACTGAAATCACCTAGAGGGGGGTGAATAGGTGATGGCTATATGATAATGGCAATTATGCGGAATTTAAAAATTTAACTCTAAACAATTAGCACAATACAATATTTCTTGCAAGTAAAAGACAATGTAAAATTGCAAGTAATAAAAGAGATAGAGTTAGAAGAATTTGAGCAAACGCAAACACGCCGATATGTTTCCGAGGTTCGAGCCACGCTCTACGTCCCCGCCTTCACACTTGAAGGATTTCCACTATTGAGGATCCCACCGGATCAACAATACAAGGACAACACTTGTCCGTCTCCCGTGATGACACTTCACCACCTTGAGCACACTAGCTCG
The DNA here is from genome assembly GCA_038442645.1 of Agave tequilana. NCBI lineage: Eukaryota > Viridiplantae > Streptophyta > Magnoliopsida > Asparagales > Asparagaceae > Agave > Agave tequilana. Next base: position 10,244 of record JAVJIF010024144.1, read on the forward strand.
CCTTGAGGCCGATGCCTCTACAACTTCACTCAATTACAATGGAAGTGATCACACTTGATCACTTTACAAAAGAGCTCACTAAGCACAATCCTAGAACCAAATAGGAGACTTAGAGTATGGGATTGTGTAGTGCAAAACAAGAGAGAAGTAGAGGAATAGGCTCCAAGTAAGGTGTATGGAATTTTGGCTTTGGAGAGAAAAATCTTTTCTAAACTTCAACTTTGGAAATCTTGAAAACTCTTGTAAAAACTCTTGATATTCTTTTTTTAAAATTTTTTTTTGGTCATGTCACTTGAAGTGACTACCTATTTATAGGGTCAAAAACTGCTCAAGAGATTCGTTGGAGACAAATCCCTAAAGTCAAAGAGTCAGAAAATATAGCTGTTGAGTCTGTCAGAATTTTTGACAGAGTGCCGGTCGACCGGGTCGGTCGACCGCCAACGGTCAAAAATCCGACCGTTGGGGCACACCGGTCGACCGGGTCGGTCGACTGGCAATTTCCAGAGAGCAGCAGGTTTGGGCCGGTCGAGTATCGGTCGACTGCCGGTCGACTGATACGCACATGCACAGTTGTGCATGTTGGTCGAGTGCCGGTCGACTGCCGGTCGACCGGGCACTGTGAATTCTGTAAAAACAGAATTTACAGACCTGGAAAATTTTGGATTTTGGTTTTTGGGTCTTGGGTTAAATACTTTGGTCTTGAAAAATCATAGAGTATGAGCATGTGTCATACTACTATCAAGGTAAAATACTTTGATAAAAAATCTTTTGATAAAACTTGATTTTCCATAAAATGTTTTTCCAAAACTAGTCTTTCTAAAATCGTATTTCCAAAATAAATATGTTTATATGAAAGCTAAGTTGGAAATGATTTAGAAAGTCTTTTGAAGCCATAAACCACTCTAGAAAATGTGTGTGTGTGTGATATCCCATATCTCTACTTCTACTATTTAGTTTTGACAAAATATCTAAAATGAAAATAAACAAAATACAAATCTTGGATTCTTTAGCAAGTCTTGATCTTTTTCTTGATCTATTCTTCAACGCATATTCCCGAAGCTTCCTATGTGCTTTAGCTTGGGAATACAAATCTTGGGCGAACTCCAAAAGTGTGAGTCTTTTAGCGGAGTCGTCAAAATCTGTTTCTTGAACCTGAAATACTTTTAACAGATTATTAAATACATAACTAAATATGTTTTGCTATCATCAAAATACCGGGATAATGGCCTTTGGGCCAACAATCTCCCCCTTTTTGATGATGGCAAAACATATGTAGTTATCACAAGATATTTTGGGTAGAGTCTTCAAATGAAGCTCCCCCTCACACAAGCATATATAAAAATCATACTCAGGCATATTATCACAATTAATAAATCATAAACATCATATATCCATGCCCACAAAAAATATCAACTACTCATGTCATATCATAGATAAAAGGAAATGAGTCTCAACATGACATAAATACATAACACAAAAGATACATGTCCACAACACAAAAATAAAAGGTGTCCAACACAACAAAATAAGTCAAGTACATAACAAAATGTCTCTCTCTCCAAATATCTCTCCCCCTTTTGACATCATCAATAAAGGGGAGGTCACTCATCAGCATCAACAGCAGCATCACTCAGTGGCCTCGTCATCCTCCTCCTCGTCATCACCAGAGGCCTCAGCCATCGTCTGATCATCACCATCATCTGAGGAAGAAGAGGAATCTACCTCCTCTGTATCCAAAGCATCAACTCTGGGGCGCGGTGGTGGAATAGAGACGCGAGCTCTGGGAGGGAAAGGAGGACCAGCGGCAGGGAGTCGACGAGCACCCGGAGTCCCATCAGGAACGACTATGTCCAATTTGTGAACAGAGACTGAAACTGAACATCCACAAATCTCATGGATTCAGCCATATAAGACAAGTCGTTTCGGACCTCCGCCCGAAAAGCAGCATCCATAGCAACACGAGACTCCATATCTGCACGAAGTGCAGAGATTTGCTCACCGACCCAGGCTTGATGTGCCTCGATCTGCGAGCGGAGCTCAGAAGAAGAAACACCCTGAAACTCAGGAGCAGGAAAAGCAGGGCCTGGAGCTGGAGCAGGATCAACAGGAGGAATAGGTGGTGGTTGCACAGGTGCGTGTCTACGCAACTGAGCTTCCATCATCTTCAAAGCAGCAGCATTGATATCAGATGAGGGTTTAGAAGGGGCTTGACCAGAAAGATCGAAGTCTAAAGCCCTAAGCAGATGGGTAATGAGCATGCCGTAAGGCAGACTCCTACCAGCAGTGCGGATCTGATCACAACTCATGTGAGAGGCGATAACTCGAGGGAAATTTATCTTAATGTCTTTAAGGAGGCAGTAGATAATCAAAGGAACAGGTCCTCGAGCATGACTGAATTCACCAGATTTAGGCACGATGTTGTGGAAAATAATCTTAGCAAGAACTTGAGATTGGAGGGAATACTGACTCACAATCTCATTCCTCACCAAGTCGGGATTGTCATCCTGGTGAATGAGAGTGGATGCGGTGAGCGAAGACTCACCCTCCGGATATTCTGCAAAGTCATGAAGGTCATGAGAGTAGACATCTATTCCATCAGTGGAAAGATGAAGAATCCTAGCAAACTGACCTAGGGAAATATTTATATCCCTACCCATCACACGAGAGGTGATCCGGTTCCCACTAAATTCGAAGTTAGCATAGAAGTATGGAACCAAGGATGTGTAGACCTTCTCCCTGATGGTAAGGAAATCTACAAGGTTGTTGGTACGGAGTATGTGGGGGATATCAAGGTGTTCAAAGTCATGGATAGCCACATACCTACCCGAAATAGTGTTCCTAGGGGCTAGATGAGTGTAACGATCAGAGGCAAGATCGTTACGCAACAAAGGATCAGTCCTAGGGGCTTGAGAGGAGGATTGGGCAATGCCCTTTCCCTTCTCAGAACGATGTCTTTTAGGAGGCATGACAAAAATCAAATTTTTAGGGGTTTTGGCACGATCTAGATGACAATAAACCTAAAATAGAGACAATGAAACAAATATATTTAAGCTAGAAGTGGAAATTTGGAGTAAAATCGGATTTTTACCTGTTGAAAAATTTTTGAAACCCTAGCCGAAAATCTGGAATTTTTGATGATCCGCTGGTTGGATCGACCTGAGATTTGAGATCTGGAGTAGGAAGGAGAAGTATGAGATGGGTTTTGAAAGAATTTAAGATCAGATGGATGGATTGAGAGTTGGGAATTTTTGAGAGGAGGTGCTCCTGCGGTTCGCTGAGAGAGAAATGAGAGAGTGAGAGAAACAGTGAAGAAAAAATCCAAATATAAGCCAGAATTCGACGATCGGTCGACTGGGGTTAAGGGCCGGTCGACCGAAAAGATACAGAGAGTCACGCACTCGGATCGGTCGACTGGTCTTAAAATCAGTCGACCGGTAGCAGAAATAAAAATCCAAAATTTTCTCTCAGGCAGCGCCGGTCGACTGGTGCTATCTGAAAATCTGCTACCAGATTCTGACCCAGAAAAAATTTTAAAGAAAAATTATAACAAATAAAATATGATATATTATAACATACAGGGATACAACAACCAGTTTTAAAAATCTTCTTTTAGTGATCACATCAACAAAAACTTCACACAAAATGTTTTAATTTTATTTTACAAATTTAAACAAAGATTTAAAGATGTTGAAGCCGAATACCCAGTGACGGGTTCTGAACTTCATCCTCTTGATTCCTCTTGAATGAGTTGAGGCGCGCAATTGCCATCTTTAAGGTATTTGTTTAAACAAGAAATTTTGATTATTAATTTATACTTTTGAAAAATAGTATATACATATAGATACACAAAAATATGGACATGTGGACAAATAAGACATAAGGCATAAAAATACAAGATATGAAAATTAACGCAAGGCATGTACACAATATGATAGAAAAGTAGTTCTATATAGGCATGTATCAATGGAATACAAAAGCAAACTATCAATTCTATACACATGTATACATTACCAAAAATCAACAACTATTTTAAAATGGAGATGTTACCAATTTAAGGGCAATCTCCAAAAATAGGTGCCTCCACGATAGCGATGCAAGCTAGATTTGAACTTTGAGCTTAGTTGCATCTACCACCCGGGCACCGTCTCCCCCTAAGTCTTGGAGGAAGTAGATCCACCTGTATCACCTACATTTGGAGGATCTTTTGGTACCCAAATCTTTGAGGGTCCTTTGGGGTTAGTACCGGGGCGAACCCAAACATATTTATTATTAACATTATTTTTAGCATAACAAAACTTTTCTAAATGGCCTTTGCGGCCACAATGCGTGCAAACATAAATTCTACCACTACTATACATGTATGCATGCTTATGTGTGTGCGCATGTTTCCGTGCATGTGTATGTGTATGAGATGCATGTTTCCCTTGGGGTACTCCCTTAGGAAATTTAGATGCTATCTTTTTCAAATCAAAAGCATAACTTTTTAAATTTGAGTCCAAAGCTTCAACACGTTTTTGGATCTCAACAAAATCATTTTTATCAATTGAAACTATGGGGGTTTTACCCTTATTTGCAAGTTTATATTTATCAAAATCATTTTTCAATTTTCCAAAAGAGCTAGATAAAACATCCTTTTCTTTAACAACTATTTCAACTTTATATTTTAAAGCTTCATTTTCTCTTTTTAATTTCTTATTTTGAGATTGGGAAATCTCATACCTATTTTGCAATTCTTCAAAAAAATGTGCAAGCTCATCCATAGTTAATTCATCCTCATCTAAAGAGTTTTCGAGAGTTACCATAGGTGTGTCCTCCCCATGTGCCATGAAGCACATGTGCGCGGCGTCGACTTCCTCTTCGGATTCCGACTCCGTGTCATCCCAAGTAGCCACCATTGCCTTCTTCTTTCTTTGCCCGTTCTTGGATGTGGTCGCTTGTAGAGCGGGGCAATCGGCAATGAGGTGACCGATCTTCTTGCAATGAAAGCAAGGACCGGGTTCTTCTCTTTTTCTTTCAAATCTCCCTTGAGGTTTCCCTCGCCGGAAATTGCTTTGTCTTCCCTTCTTGTAGAACATCTTGCCCACTTTCCGGATGAGCATGGCGAAGTCTTCATCGCACTCGTCCGATGAATTATCCTCGTCTTGAATTGTTGGAGCGGCTTTGAAGGCTATTGATTTCTTCTTGGGTGCCTCCCTTTCTTCTCGTACCTTCATCTCCATCTCATGTGTTTTGAGATTTCCGATGAAGCCGGAGAAGTCCATCTCCTCCTTGTCATTTAGCTCCTTGAGGGTTGTCGCCTTGACTTCCCAAGCTTTGGGAAGAGCTCGAATCACCTTCCTTATCTTTTGATCGTTATCAATCTTGTCGCCTAAGGAAGAAAGAGCATTAGTTATTTTAGTAAAACGGGTGAGCATGTCATCAATGCTCTCATTATCAAACATGTAAAAATTTTCATATTGAGAACGTAGCAAGTCAACTTTGGCTCTCTTGACTTGTGACGTTCCCTCATGAGTCACAAGCAAAATGTTCCACACTTCATATGCGGATTTGCAATTTATGATGCGTGCAAGGTCATCTTCATTAAGTGCTTGTGTTAATGCATATTGTGCCCTAGCATTTGCTTCATAGTCTTTGGAAGTATCCTCGGACCATGTGCTCTCATCACTAGTTGGTTCAATGAAGTCTTTGGTAATGGCCCTAGCTACCCTAACACCTAAGGATTTCAAAAACAAGTTCATCTTGACTTTCCAAATAGGAAAGTTCAAGCCATCAAATTTGGGAGGGGATTTAATGCTAGAAAAGTCCATGGATGCCATGAATGCACAAGCAAGTAAAATGCAACAAACAACAACAAGCAAATATATAGCCAAATGAAGGATCTCCCTAAGGTGGTTAAACCGAATCTAGGGTTAGGCTCTGATACCAATTGAAATCACCTAGAGGGGGGGTGAATAGGTGATGGCTATATGATAATGGCAATTATGCGGAATTTAAAAATTTAACTCTAAACAATTAGCACAATACAATATTTCTTGCAAGTAAAAGACAATGTAAAATTGCAAGTAATAAAAGAGATAGAGTTAGAAGAATTTGAGCAAACGCAAACACGCCGATATGTTTCCGAGGTTCGAGCCACGCTCTACGTCCCCGCCTTCACACTTGAAGGATTTTCACTATTGAGGATCCCACCGGATCAACAATACAAGGACAACACTTGTCCGTCTCCCGTGATGACACTTCACCACCTTGAGCACACTAGCTCGCCTTGAGGCCGATGCCTCTACAACTTCACTCAATTACAATGGAAGTGATCACACTTGATCACTTTACAAAAGAGCTCACTAAGCACAATCCTAGAACCAAATAGGAGACTTAGAGTATGGGATTGTGTAGTGCAAAACAAGAGAGAAGTAGAGGAATAGGCTCCAAGTAAGGTGTATGGAATTTTGGCTTTGGAGAGAAAAATCTTTTCTAAACTTCAACTTTGGAAATCTTGAAAACTCTTAAAAACTCTTGATATTCTTTTTTTAAATTTTTTTTGGTCATGTCACTTGAAGTGACTACCTATTTATAGGGGTCAAAAACTGCTCAAGAGATTCGTTGGAGACAAATCCCTAAAGTCAAAGAGTCAGAAAATATAGCTGTTGAGTCTGTCAGAATTTTTGACAGAGTGCCGGTCGACCGGGTCGGTCGACCGCCAACGGTCAAAAATCCGACCGTTGGGGCACACCGGTCGACCGGGTCGGTCGACTGGCAATTTCCAGAGAGCAGCAGGTTTGGGCCGGTCGAGTATCGGTCGACTGCCGGTCGACTGATACGCACATGCACAGTTGTGCATGTCGGTCGAGTGCCGGTCGACTGCCGGTCGACCGGGCACTGTGAATTCTGTAAAACAGAATTTACAGACCTGGAAAATTTTGGATTTTGGTTTTTGGGTCTTGGGTTAAATACTTTGGTCTTGAAAAATCATAGAGTATGAGCATGTGTCATACTACTATCAAGGTAAAATACTTTGATAAAAAATCTTTTGATAAAACTTGATTTTCCATAAAATGTTTTTCCAAAAACTAGTCTTTCTAAAATCGTATTTCCAAAATAAATATGTTTATATGAAAGCTAAGTTGGAAATGATTTAGAAAGTCTTTTTGAAGCCATAAACCACTCTAGAAAATGTGTGTGTGTGTGTGATATCCCATATCTCTACTTCTACTATTTAGTTTTGACAAAATATCTAAAATGAAAATAAACAAAATACAAATCTTGGATTCTTTAGCAAGTCTTGATCTTTTTCTTGATCTATTCTTCAACGCATATTCCCGAAGCTTCCTATGTGCTTTAGCTTGGGAATACAAATCTTGGGCGAACTCCAAAAGTGTGAGTCTTTTAGCGGAGTCGTCAAAATCTGTTTCTTGAACCTGAAATACTTTTAAACAAGATTATTAAATACATAACTAAATATGTTTTGCTATCATCAAAATAACCGGGATAATGGCCTTTGGGCCAACATGGACCACAAATGTCTGTATACACCAAATTAAGACACTTGAACTTCGTCTAGTACCAAACTTTCTAATGTTTCTTTAATTAATTTTCGCTTAGTGCCTATGTTATTCACATATAGAGATTCAGTATATAAAGCATGAAGTTTCAATTTATATAGCCATCAATTAGAATTCTAGTACCAACAACTTTAGGTTTGGAAAGTAGACTAAGCATTTCATTATCAAGAGTGACAGCAAAACTAGATCTGTCTAACAAATGAAATAGAAATATGATTCCGCCTAAAAGGACGGTACATATAAAGTCTCATCCAAATCTAAAACAAAAAACCAGAATCTAATTTAAGCCTACAAACTCCAACAACTTTAATTGCAACTTTATTTCCATCACCCATGTATACGTATCGCTCAGCTGGGCTGGGCCTCCTTTGGGTTTGGAAGTTCCGCATTGAATCGCTTATGTGAATTATCTATTCATAATTTATAAAGTGGCACTAAAGCTAAATTAATCTCAGAACAAACATAAATATGAGATATACCCGCTAAATAGCCATTTCTGATACTTTATGCATTCCTACTTGAGGTGGCTTACTTTCTTACAGAAAAAAAAACATGCAATGACCTTAGGCTATTTTTTCTGCACTTTTACCACTTAGTATCAGCCACTGTAGTGATGTTTATGTTCCTCCCTTTAGTTTCACTTTCCTTTTCTTATTAGAAGTTTACCCTGGATGTTAAGTGAGCACTGACTTTATCGGGCATAGCACTTCTAATAGTTATAGGAATAGTGTACTTTATGACCATTAGACACCTCTTGTAAGATCTCTCCCACTTACCATAATTGACCTTTTCTTTACTGAACTTTTATCAGTGATAGTAGAGATCCATCAATCTTTAAGGTGTACTCTAGGTGCATGAATTCAAGAACGATCATTTACGTGGTCTTACCACTTCTTAAAGTTTGTACCATTCAATTTATACTACATAAGTGTACAATTTCTCATCAATTTAACATAAACATTGCATTTAATAAAATTCTACTGTAATAGCCATAAAAAATGAATTTCAGAAAATGCAACCAGTCTAATCGATAGAGCTGCCGGTTAAACTTTCAGAACAAGTTGTGTCTCTGTATGCCAACACTGTACTGGCCCAATATAGATATCCTAAAGTCTAGGTCCTATGTAAGAGAACAGCCTTCCTTTGGGCCGACTGTCACTTTATAGGATTGGTCCTAAAGTTTAAGTAATCTATATTGGCCATATAATATATGTAATGACCCGGCCATAATGACAACCTTCCTTTGGGCCGATTGCCACACGCATGGGTCACACAAATTTATGCATCTGAATTCTTGTTCCGCCATCGGACTAGTTGATGAGGGTAATGCAATATGGGCCTATAGTGTGACAACCTTCCTTTGGGCGATTACCACACACCAAGGTTCTCCCACTTGCATTACCCACATCAAGTATCCGAAGCCGTACATAATTCGGCCAAACAATAGTCTTCCTTTGGGCCGGCTATTGTCCGCATGAACTACATACGCAATTAAATAAGCTCTTTTATAAATTCTTTAGCTTGAACATGTATATATCTTTATCTGTGTGTGATCAACTGTAGTATACATCAATATTCATCATGCTAGACAATATAAGCAATATAATATTGATGATAAAGCGGAAGCATGTAAGGGTACACATAACCATGATAAACAAACACTTCAATGCCTTCTTTATGTCAACTAACTACTATTTTGTCATGTATAGTTCCTGTAATACTATAGTGCTCGTCAAAAGCTTCGAAACGGCTGTTTACATGCCCAAAACAGAGGTCGGATGAGCCCGTAACGGCTAATTGAAGTTTCTATTGGCAAAACGGGTCTGCAGTGCTTATCGGGTCTGAATCAGACCCGACCCACAATGGTTAAGTTATTGGTTTTCTTAATGGGTCGGGTTTAATGAACTGGATAAAACCCAATAAATTTAATGTGAGATTAGTTGGGAGTAGGTTTCTTTATTTGAATAGAATTCTACCACAAAAAATTCCTTTAATAGATTAGAATTCTATCTTAACCCTAAAACCCAAATCAATCTCAACAATTTAATTTAAACTTTATATGAGATTAATTAGGAGTAATTTCCTTATTAGATTAAAATTATATATCTAAATTTTCTACTCCTAATTAATTTCATAATCCCGCTTAATTAAGAAAATCCAACACCCAATTTTTTTTATTTTTCTTATTTTTATTTTTTATTTTTCTTCGTCGCGGTATGCTCGCTGCCCACACATTGTGCGTGGGCAGTTGGGTCTGTTGTCCACGCACTTGTGCAAGTGTGTGGGCAGCCTAATGCGCATGCAGTGCTGAATGCATGTAATGGGATTTTTTTTTTTTTTAATTTCTTTAATGTGCATGCGCTGGTGCTTCCAGCGCATGCATCTAATATTTTTTTTTTTTTAAAGAATCAAAAAATAATAACACACAGATTTAAATCATAAAAATATATACATGAATTTAATTTAATCATCTCCAATTTAATTCAATTACTTGAGACACAAAAATAATCTTTATTGAATTAAATACAGAGATCGAGATCAAAAGGTTATTACTTTATATCCCGATGATCTGATAAAGAGGAGGCTCTGATACCAATTGTTAGATCTAAAATTTATTCCATACAAAATCTACACATATACTGTTAGCCTCTTTATCATGATCAAAGGGAAGTAGGGTTTTAGGCATACCTGATTCCATCACGAGGATGACGAAGATTGCACGATCTCGAGGACGCCGGAGTTGAGAGAGAGGATTCTTCTCTCCAGCCACCAAGTTCTCTTCTTTATCCTTAGAGGAGATGAGAGGCCTCTAAGAGAGAGATGATTATTGTTGTTGGTGGAGAGGGAACCCTACTCATGATATATATAGCTTCAAAAAACCCTAGTTCAACTCATCATAGATCTAGGCCCTTGATTTATAACACGAGTTCCACACGTGTAGATGAGTCCCACATTCTAATTTAAATACACTCATGGCTAAGTGTAATTGAAAACGTGTCTAGACCCAAATCATTTAGGTTTGATCAATTCTTTATTGGGTCAAACAACATAGGTTAAGTGGGCGGGTGCAAATATCCAATTGACTTGATTAGGTCCAAAATAAATTAGACTTTAAAACTAATAAGTCTAACAGCCCAGCCTATTATAAGTGAATAACTGTGACATGCCACGTGGTAATTTATTAGCCCAATTAATATTAAATACATTATGTTATTATTTTATTTACATGGTTTCCGACAAATTAAGCTTCATTTTTAAAATAGTATAAAAAGATTCTCATCTGTGCGTCTAGGTTACGCTGAGTATTTTTGGAATGCATAATATTAAACAAATATTTAAAACTGGCTTTTGGATGGAGTGATTCTTCATGCATTGTATTCATTCACGGGCCTGTTTGGTTAAGGGTGAAAGTGAGGAAGTGAGGAATTGAGGAAGTAATAATAATTTTTTTTGAAACTTGAAAATTAGTTAGTAAGTTTTTCGGTGTTTGAATGTTATTGGGAAGTGTGATTTGAAAAATATTTTGTCCTTTCTGATGTTTGGATGGTTATGTAAAAGTGGAAGTGTAAAAGTTGACCACAAAGTTGACCGTAAAATAATATTAAAATAAAAATTTATTAAGAAAAATAAAAAATAGACTATAATTAGAATGCAAGTGAGATTTACATTATCAAAAAATTAACTGTTTTGTGTTACAATTTATTACAAATGTGATTTACATGACCACAAAATTAACTGGAAGTGAGGAAATGGTTGTGTAAAAGAGAAGAGATAAAAGGAAAAGAGGTTTACTTATTTTCCTTTTCCGATGTTTGGATAGATAAGAAAGTGAGCAATTATACTTCCCTATTTCCTTACTTCCGCCCCCTTCCTTGCAACCAAACAGCCCCTACATTACTTATTCTTTTAGAATTTTTCTGTGCGTGTCTTGAAAATTAAATTTTTTTTCCCCAGATAGACTCAATCATATAGATTTGGGCATATATCTGGATTTTTTTTTCCAACTGATTTCGATAATTTGTACGGATCCTTGATTGATTGTTTTTTTTTTTTTGTTTTTGTTTTAAATGCACTTTCAGATATTATCGCCTGCCTAAAAAGTAAAAAATAGTGTTTTTGGCAGGTTTGTGATTTTTTCAAAGTGTAAAATAATTACATGTGTAATTCACAGGGCTACAGTGCTATTTACTAAAAGATTAAGTATTATCTAGTTCTACTGCAATCGAGAGGATTCAAATCTTTGATTTTTTTTGATGTTCGAAGTGAAAGTCCAATACATTATTCAACTGGCTAAAATCTAGAAGAGTATTTATTTGCATATGAGTGAAAAAAATGATTGCAACTAAAAAAAAAAAAAAAAGCTGATGTGGCGATATTTTTTTGCTCATTCATAAACATCGAGATCATCATTTCTTTTTTAATAACCATATCGTTTTTTTTTTAAGCTAATGTAAAAGTGCAAGATATCTCGTATAGATGCAAGACATTTTTTCGTCTAAACAAAAACTAATAAACTAAAAGATGCTTAAAAGTGCTTCATTTTCACACTTCCAGCCTCATTTTCAAATAGCCAAACAATCCCAACATCAAGAACACATTACCTACAATGTGATTTATCACCCGAAGCTGAACTGCTTTGGGTCCTAGTGCCATTTTGCTTACTGTATTTTTTCGTCACAGCGGTCACTGCGCCTGGCTGAGCCGTTAATTTTAGTGGGCCTCTGGATGGAACCCACCACCATTCAGCCGGTTAGGGGTGATGGGTCTCATCAGGGGGCCCACTAGAATCAACGGCCCAGCCGGCGCCATGATGACTGTGACGAAAAATGCGGTGAGCAAAAAAATTTCTTTTCGGTCCACGGCCCGGCGGCGACGGGGTATAAATTTGAAAGTCTCTCACTTTCAAACTCACCTTTTCTGCTCTGACAAATTGACGCACAATCCGCTCCTTTGCAGCATGCTCCTCCCTTAAATGAAACCCAGTGTGAGACAAAACTACCCTTCAACAAAATTGAGGAGTTTCTTCAAAAGTGAGAGAGAGAAAAAAAGATTAATCACTGAAAAAAAAAATTCTGATAGATTATTAAACTTAGATCCTCTGTTAGATTTTGATTTCGTTAGTGAATGAACTTAAAAATTTATAATGAAATTGAATGTGAATCTCATAATATTTTTATGTATACACTAGAGACTTCCGAATAAAGATCATTACTCAGACAACAAAACAAGAATGAATTTATTGTTGAGGAAAATTTGCAATTATACACACTTAAAAGTTAATAGCCAAAAGAGAGATTTTTCATTTATGGATATAACGTTAGCAAATGCTAATAAGCCCTTGGTTCCAACCTTTTTTTTTTGGAGTGCCTTGATAAATCATTGCTTGTTGATTCTTAATATTAGAGGCAACAATCAATTGTGTATTAATTCTTTTCCTAACATTGGTGCACTTCTACATTTTAGTATTAGAAGCAACAATCAATGTTGTAGTAATTATTTTTTTCTAATATATCTTCACTTCTACATGCCTCATTGTTTTAATTTGGAATAAGACTAAATGCTTTAAAATTCAAATCTCAATTCTAAACTAATAACATCAAATAAAAAATTCTAGTGATTGTCCAAATCCAACTTGAGAATCTTGAAACCAGTAACACTCTAAAGTCACGTGCTATTTGTGTATACTTTCATAATATGGCGTAAATAAATTATTTATGAAACTGATAGCGACATTTTGCTACTGCCCCTATGTCAAATTGTAATTAGAAAAAACTCAGTTTCATAATTTTATTCGCTTCAGTCACCTCCTCTTTTAAAGTAAGGATGTGCTCACGTGTCAAGCGCTGAAGCGCTCATCAACGACGAAAATGCCCCAAAGTAATCGCTACAAAAATAGCGAACCGCTTCGAAAATGTCTTATTTCTGAGAACTGCGACTATGATCACAGTCCTCACAAAAATGTCTTATTTTTTAGGACTGCGAGTATAGTGTAGTCGCAGTCCTCACAAAATGATCGCAGCCCTATTTCTGAGGATTGTAATCATTGTCGTAGTCCTCATAAATACACTATATATGAGGACTGTGATCATGATTGCAATCCTCACAAAAATATCATGTTTCTGAGTCTTTATATGATTGCGATCATGATTCCAGCCCTCTTCTTATATTTGAGTGTTTATAAGAATTGCGAGCATGATCATAGTTCTCACAAAATGTCCTATATTTGATGTTTTGTGAGGACTGTGATCATGATTGCAGTCCTTACAAAATACCCTATTTCTCAATCAGTTCCCACAGAACTCATCACGAGCACAAATAAAATGAAATCCGCAATAAGGTCGATTCCAAAAAAAATTCCAAAGGCTCCGATCCCGGGAGCGGGGTTTCCGCCCCTTCCAACCCACACGGCGACCTGACCGCACAGGTCGACACGCGAATTACTCTGGTCAGGGGTCTGGGTTGAGGAATAAGCAACGTTAGGCGCAATGAGAAAGAGTAAAATTCGAAATGAAAATATATAAACAAGTGGTGATCGGGAGGAATCAATTTTTGCTAACGTGGATGAGGCTGTAGCGAATTAAATTATGATGCTTAGTTTTTTTTAATGAAACAAAGTAGGTGGCTGTAGCGAAATATTCAAAGCCGATATCGGGTAATTAATAGTAATTTAAAAGCTAAGATTATTTTTCTTTGCTGAGAATAGGAGGACATTTAAAGGTATATTTAGAAATATAAGGAGCATTAATAATGATTATTTTGATGTTTGCTAGCTCTAGACTCGACCACGGCTCGGTTCGAACTAGAACCGGGTCGGGAAAATCGAAACTGGAACCGGTTTGGCCCAGTTCCGAACTGAACCGGAACCGAGCCCCGGCTGGTCCGGTTCCGGTTTGAGATGTTCAGAACTGGGAACCGCCTCTGAATCGGAGGCGGTTCCCGTTCTGAATCGATTTTTTTTTGTTGGGGTCCAGGCCCAGCCGCCCAGGCGCCTGGCCTGATTATAAAGAAAAAATCATTTTGACCTTGCGGGCTTGCAGGTTCGAACGCAGGAACCTAAAATCTATAACACGTTGCTTTAACCAGCTGAGCTAATAGAGAATTCATTAGATGTATCAGTTATAAGTATATATCAATAGTCTGTAGCACATTTAGTGTTAAAAAAAATCGAACAAGAACCAGATTTGGAACAAAAACAGTCCGGTTCCAGCTCCTCCGATACTGGAATTGGGAACCGCTGTTCCAAAACCGGAGTCGAGTCTAGCTAGCTAATGCTTTTCTTCAAATTTTCAAATTTAAAAAAGCTTAAAATCCCTGCCATGCTCAAATTGAAAGAGTAGGTTAGCTCATAATAGCATCAGGAGATCCAACTCCCTTCTGGCCATCAAAGCTTAGCTGGTGACAACTAAGACCAGAGTCTATTTTGACCAATAATGATGCCCTTCATCCACCCCTAGCATAATTATAGCCTCATGAATCTACTTAAAAAAACGGCAAGATCACTAGCATAATTAACAACAGTGAAGAGTGAGATTCTCCTTCTATGATTGCAAATCTTTTTATAGGCTCACTCCCCTCTCGTCACAAACTATGATTTCACTTTGCTCCTGGTGAGGGACAAACACTGAAGAACGCGTACTTTTGATTCTTGAATACAGATAAAATCACTTATTTGCATGCTTGAAATAAAGATTTTATTACTGTTGTTCTCGTAATTTGGAAATCATGAAAAATACGGGGAAAAAAAGAAGGAAAAAGAGAACTTTATTTCTCATTCCTTACACTAATATACCATAAAATATGAGTTTATGCCTCTCATCAAGTAGCTATTTTACATTTGCATCTTGTATCTGTTGGATTATATTATGTTTCATATTGCTTACATTTATTTTTGTATTTGGTTTTATATAGGGAGTGTTTGTTTCGTCGGAAAACTTCGTAAGTCATAAGTGATAATTACGACTTACGGTATTTATTTGGATCAAAGTCGTAAACGTACTTGCATCTAACTTATAAATTTATGATTCACTTGCAACACAAACAATTAATTTTGTGATGGTGCAAATCTTACTTATACTTGCAGTGCAAACAGTTAATTTTGTGATCATGCAAATTTGTATTGTGATAGTTAATTGTAATTATATTAATATTTTTATTATTAGATTCATTTGTTTAGAATATGAGAAATTTTAATTATTAGATTAAATATAATTATTAAATTTAAGTTTTTATTAATAATTTAATAATTTTTAATATTAAAATCTTTTTTATTACTAGATTAATATAATGTATTCTACTTAATTTTAATTCTTACTTTATTTATAGATTAGTAATATTTAATATAAATTTAATAAGTTTTAATTATAATAAAATTTTTAATTATTTAATTATTTATTTTTTTAATTTTTAATATTTACTATTTTTAGTTTTTAAATATTTAATATATTATATTTTTAATAAATTTAATTTAATTTTTTAATATTTACTGGTTTTAGTATTTGTTGTTTTAATGTTTTTAAATCACTATACAATTAATTTTATGGTCATTTTTTTCACTTACGACTTACATATTACGACAATAAAATACCGTAAAACACAATACACTTTTTTGTTTATAATTTTATATTATCAATCAAATATCGTAAAATTTATTTATATATAAGCCACTTGTAATTATAAAAAAATTTATCACTTAGGATACGACAACCAAACAGTGAAACTTAAAATTTTACACCCACTGAAATTCATCCAAATGTGTGGCCCCGCATGAAAGGGTTCAAAACTCAATCTCCAAGAAGCCCAATGAAGAATAACAAATATTTTAACAAAACATATATCATTAAAGAAACTAGTGTTCTTCCAGTAGAGTGCTAATTTCACATCTATATATTAAAGATCAGGAGAAATCTATGTGTCAACTCTTGTGTGCTCTTATGTCTCTTCTTATGAATCTTAAAACGCCACTTAATATTTGCTTTGTTACATGCGGAAAGAAAAATGTAAGTGAAAACTGAAAAGAAAAAAATTAAAAAAATAGAAAATTTAGATTTGTGTAAGTAAATTTTTCAGTATTTAATTATAATGTGAAAGCATAAGTATAAAAATTGATCGTAAAATAATATTAAAATAAATATTGATTATAAAATTTTTTTGACTGTAATTAAGCTGCAAGTGGGAATTACATGCGCATCAAATTCACTATTTTGAGATACAACTTATTACAAGTGAGATTTATATGATCACAAAATTAATTTAACATTCTATAAATAAAAAAATAGTAATATAAGAGAGAGGTGTAAAAGAAAAAGAAAATAGATTTTATTTTCTTTTTCTAATTCCAAACAAACACTAAACTTTTCACTTTTTCTTTTCCCTGCTTTGGCCTCAAACCAAACGGGTTAAGAAACACAATCATGAATATTCAGTCCTGCCAAGCAAGATTGTCTGGGTCCATCTATCAGGCTAACACTTATGTATATGTTTTTAAAATGGTAAAAAATAATAAGATGTTTACTTTAAAAAAAAAAAAAATCCAGAGGGGCGCTCTAGTCAAAATAACAAAGATATCCAAACAAACAAACTCACTCTTGCTGTTCAATTTTCTTAAAGCTCTCAGTTTTTTTTTTTTTTTTTTTTTTTGGAGCGGAGCACCCCACAAGTAACTAACAGTGTGTAGTTAATTTCTTGATATATTTATTTGGGTGAAAAGCTCAAAATGTTTTTTTCTTTCTTTTTTTTTTTCCCCTCTCTCCTCTGTCAGCTTTCACGGTCCTCTTCTCCACCACATCCCTCTCGATGGCAAACCCTTCCCCCTCCTCCCCCTGACCTCCCCCTTAGCTGGCTCTCTCGCAGCCTCCCTCCCTCCCGATCTCCTCCCCTCCCCCCCGCTCACGCCCTCCCCCCTCCTCCACAACTGGCCGAACAAACGCAGATTTGTTCGGTCGAATCTGGCTGAACATACACTCGGCCAGATTTGACCGAACAGACCTGTGTCTGTTTGGACTGGAATCCGTCCGAACAGCAGGAGAGGGGATGCGGCGGGCGGGCAAGGAGAGAGGAGATCGTGAGGGAGGAGGCCGGGGAGCGCCGGGGAGCGCCGGCGAGGGGGTGGGGAGGCCGGGGAAGAGTTTGGGCAGGGCCGCAGAAGAAGAGATATTTTGATCATATTTGAATTTTTTAGGAGTACTTTTATATTTGGAGGTGCCTTCCTCATTTTCTGTGGTGGTAAATATGTTTGTGAGATGAAGATGCTCTCTCTCTAACTGCCCCCACATGATCCCCGTCTCTTTCTACCCCTCTCTGGATAAAAGGTCCTCTCCTCAGTCCCCTGTTCTCCGGGGAACTGTCCCTTTCCCCTCTCCCTCCCCCATTAAAAAAACATAAGAAATTCTTAAACAAATTAAAGCAAAAGAGCCAAAAGAGAGAGAGAGAGAGAGAGTGAGAAAAAGCTCAAGATCTCCATTCAAAACACAACAATTTTCAAAAACCGCGAGAGTACACCATTGGGACTCTCTCTCTCTCTCTCTCTCTCCAACTCTTCTCCTGTCTCTTCTCAGAGACAAAGATGAAGGGGCCTTTCACTTGGGTCTTTGGCCTGCTCTTCTTTGTGAACTTCACAGTTCTCACGAATGGCAGAGACCCGTCATTTCTCTCTCTGTTCTCTGCTCCCTCTCAGTCCCCCCAGCGGCATTCCTTCTCGCCTTCTGTTGCTTCTGTGGCATCACCTCCTCAAGGTACACTTTTTTCTTCAATTTTTTTCTTCATTTTTTTCTCTTTTTTTTTTTTTTCTGATGAGAGATCAGTGATCTCTGTGCCTCTGCCTGTTTTGTTTCCTGGGTTTTGTTTTTTCCCCTGGTTTTCATCACTGTGGCTAGTCAAAATTTAATATTTGTAACATTCTATCATCCTTTTCCTGTGGTTTTAGCTTCTTTGTTTTTTTTGAAGTGTGGAATTTTTGTAGAAGAGGATGCAACTGTTTTGATCCCACTGTTCAACACCCCGGGTTTTATCCCTTCTACTTTTGTGCATCATTGCACCTTTTTAGCGTTCTCTTTGATTCTGCGAGTTTCAGGAGTTTTTCAGGTAGAAAGGTGGCATCTTTTCTTTCATTATTGGGCTTCCAAATTCCAACTTGAGTAATGAAAATTTCAGCTCATAATTTCATTTTTGTGCTTTTTGTTCTGAATATTCTTTTAAATCTCTTGTTTGGGTCTTTACATTTTTCCGTATGATCTGATCTCTGGAAAAAAATTACAAAGCAATTTATAGTAGTCAAGTCAACTAGAATCTATGCATTTGTTTAATTTCATTATTAATAGGTTTTTTTTTTCCTTGGAATCACCCAAAACCTTTGGTTTCAGTGATGCAGATTGTAGTAATATATGAACACCACCATTTAGATAAAGAACTGATTCTAGCGATTGCTCTATCTTCGGTTGCGGTTGCTCTAATAATTCTATCAATTTTCGTTGTCTGGATTCTTTGGCGAAGGAATCAAAATGACTCTGATGGTAAGAATGGTCAAGGCTTAGGTATTCTTCTTGTAAAATCCCATTTTTATAATACCTGCTTCTCATTTAAGTGTGTTTTCTTATTGCTGTTTTTATCTCTTTCTCATGATTCCATTGTTGTGAAGTATACTCTTTTGAGGGATATGTTGAATTGCTTGATGCAGATTCAACTAGAGGAATTACATTAGGTCCAATCTTGAGCAAGTTCAATTCCCGCGAGATGGTGGGCCGAAAAGCTTCACTTGCCATGGTAGAATACTCATTCTTAGAATCCGCAACCAATAATTTCAGTGAGAGTAACATCCTGGGGGAAGGGGGATCTGGGTTTGTATATAAAGCTTGCTTCGATGAAGGTGTTCTTGCTGCAGTGAAGAAAATTGATGGTGGCAGGCAAGATTGTGAAAGAGAGTTTGAGGTAATTTTTCATGAATTCCCATTGTGAAAAATTGATTCATTGTCCAAAATGTTCTATTACGTTCACCATTTAATTATGGGCTCATAGCTAGGATTTCATTGCAGAATGAGGTAGATTTATTAGGAAAGATTCAACACCAAAATATTATTTCGCTCTTGGGTTATTGTGTTCATGGGGAAATGAGATTTCTTATATATAAATTGATGCAAAATGGATCTCTGGAGACGCAATTACATGGTACTTGTCTTCACCACCCTCTTGATTGAATAGTGTTAAAAAAAAAAAATTTACATTTGAACTAATTTTCTGTTTCCGATTGCTGCCTCAGGACCATCTCATGGGTCAGCTTTAACTTGGCACATTAGAATGAAAATTGCACTAGACGCAGCAAGGTTAGCAGTCCGAATCACCTTCCTTCATCTTCATGAGATTTGGCTTAATTTTATTTGGTCTGTGAATTTTCTACGTTGTTGTTAAACAGAGGATTAGAGTATCTTCATGAGCATTGCAACCCACCTGTAATCCATAGAGATATGAAATCATCCAATATCCTTTTGGATTCAGAATTCAATGCCAAGGTATTCACATTATTTAAAATATTTGAAACGAAAGGTTTTGGGTTTTAGTTGTGAGTTTAAACTTGCACGCTTCCTACACATAAAATAAGCCCTCACCGCTTTCGAATTTTTTGATACAGATTTCAGATTTCGGCCTTGCGGTGACGGGTGGTAACCAAAATAAAGGCAATATCAAACTTTCCGGCACTCTTGGTTATGTAGCTCCAGAGTACCTTTTAGATGGTTGGTCTTTACTCCTTTTAATTTTTTATATTAATTAAGTCTTATTTTCTTAAAAAATCAATTATATCTTATATTTCCACTGAAATTTCTCCAAATCATAACATGGAAAAAAATAAATTTCAGGGAGACCACTGATGATCCATCATATGATTTGCCAAATAGTTCCTTATGGTTTAACTTTCAGAGTTTGGGTCCCTAATGTTTCCATATTCTTAATTTTCTCATTCCTCGTACCTGGAATATAATGGTTAGAAATAGATTGATGTGCTTTGTGTTGTTACAATATTCGCTCTGATACCAATTGTTTGTGCAATGGAATCTTGACAATATGTAATATTTGCAAAAAGAAAACAATATTGTAGAGCAAAGTAGCAATACTAAGACAAAAGAGTAAAAATAATAACAAGAGAATTTAACGTGATTCGATTCAAACTCGGCCTACGGCCACGGGGGAGAACATGAGAGTTTCATTAATAAACTTGGTATAAGGGATCTAACCTTCCCCTTGATTACCACAAGAGTATTCGTTTTCTCCTTGAATCCCACAAGATTACAAGAGTATACCTTCTTTTTTATGCACCGTCACTTTCCTTTCTGTTTCTTGGCTTCCTATCTTTTTTGTTGTGATACAATATACTAGATTGCACTCTTTATTTATAGAGTTTTACAATCTAAATCTTATTCTAATTATGAGATGATCTTGGTCGTCGAATACTTGAAGAACTTGATCAATCATTGTAGGAGTTGATTTTCTTAATCTAGAAAATTCTAAACCATTCAAACTTTAAAAAAAAAATCTTCATTGAATAAAAATGAGTTCTCTGTCGACAGTCCACTAGAAAAGAAACTTGAACAGGCCTGAATAGGAAAGGGATTCCTGTTTTTTGTCTTGGGCTGTCGACAGCTTTTTCAGGCCTATCGACAGCCTTTTTAGGCCTGTCGACAGTTCAGGCCTATCGACAAGCCCCTGTCTACAGCGCTTTCGGCCTGTAGAAAATCTGAGACGTAGCTCCTTCTCTGTATCTTGTTGTCGACAGGTCCTGTTAACAGCCTTCTGTGCGCAGTTGACAGGCCTGTCAACTGCCGTATGTTTTTTAATTTTGCTTCTTCTCCAAGTTCTTTCTTCTCCAGTTCCATTGGATCTTCTTGACCATCATCTCCTACTTGAAAACATCCATCTTTACTTGATTTTCAAGTATTTAGCAAAATACCTTAAGAATTTTAAAATTATACTTTGATTTTTTCTTTGATTGCAACTGTACCGTGAAATTTTTAACTCTTTCCCTTCTCCTCGGGGCCTTTGGCTGATTCATCGCCATGCCTTAAGGCCATCTCAGACTTTGCTCAAATGCACCATTTTTCTTTTCTTCAACACTTTAATCGGTTCATATCCCGTTGCAGTCTTCCTTGAAACTCCATCTCGCAATGAACTCTTTACAAGATTATCCCTGAAACTCCACCTCGAATTGAGTTTTCTTCGTTCAACTTATATATCCTTTCACACCCTTTCAGTATTACCCTGTCTTCTTGGCTAACTGTGATGGCGCCTTATTACACTTGGATCCAACATTCTTCTTCGTCGAGCACCCCTATAGAATGGATATTAGATTGGATTGTGACTCCGGGACATACCAGACTGCCTCCAGAGCATGCATCATGCCATCTTTGTATGTAACATGGACTGTTTCAGTGCGGATGATCTTGCAAGCTGAGCCATCCACCATCTTGACAAATACTTCCTCCTTTGCAACCAAGGAGTTGAACATCTTTTTATGGGAACATATATAAACCGTACTAACAGAATCAAATATCCAGCCTTTACCTTGAAAAGTATTCTCTTCAACGTAAGAAGCCATTAATAATTCGGTGTCAACACCGCTCGTTGCTACGTTTGCCTCCGTAATTTGCCTTTCTTCTTTAACCACTCTTATTGGTACTTGCAGCCTTTCTTCCAATGACTTTCTTTTGTGACAAAAGTGATGCCTTCAACAAACCTGGACCTTCTTTTTCTCTTTTCTTCTTGTGACCACCAAATATGAACCTTTCTGCTCTCTTGATTTCGTATTTTCCTGTTCGTTTGATAAAAGAGTTATTGTGACCTCCTCCAAGATGAGAGGTTCTTTACCGTTGAGCATGGTGGTTTCTATATGATCGTATCTCTGAAAACTACTGAGAAGTATTAATGCCTAGTCCTTCTCCTCGATCTTCACATCAACAAGTAACTCACTGATGATCTTATTGAAGAAGTTTAGATGCTCCAATACCGTTGTGTTTTCCTTCATGTGTAGCCCATATACTTGTTTCTTGAGATACAACTTGTTGGAGAGGCTCTTTGGAGAGGCTCTTTGTCATTACAACGTTTCTAACCTTGACCACAAACCTGTAGCTGTTCTTTATCCATCACGTTGTACATGACCTCGTCTGTGGACATAATTATATCGTGCTTATCGCTTTCAGATCAATCTCCTCCCAATTCTCATCTGATGTACCTGCAGATTTTGTTGACTTTCTCTATAAGGTCTTGTGAAGACCCTGTTGCTCAGCAACACCTTCACCTTCTTTTGTCATAGACCGAAGTTTTTTTTTTCATTGAATTTCTCGACCTCAAACTTGCTCGCAGAAATTCCTATCTTCGACGTAACGCCTTATCGACAATCTGGTTCTGATATCAATTGTTGTTACAATAGACACTCTAATACCAATTGTGTTCATCGAAATCTTGACAATATATAATACATGCAAAAAGAAAACTATTGTAGAACAAACTAGCACTACTAAGATAAAAGAGTATAAATAATAACACGAGGATGTAACATAGTTCGGCCCAAACTTGGCCTATTTCCACTGGGAGAGAATTTGAGAGAGTTTATTAATAAACTTGGTGTAAAAGATCTAACCTTCCCTTTGATTCTCAGAAGAGTATTCACCTTCCCTTTAAATCCAACAAGATTTCAAGGGTGTACCTTCTCTCTATGCACCATCTCCTTCCTCTCTCTTTCTTGGCTTTCTATCTTTTTTGTGGTGATACAATATACTATGTTACAATCTTTATTTATAGACTTTTATAATTAAAACTCTATTCTAACTATGAGATGATCTTGGCTGTTGGATGCTTGAAGAACTTGATCAATCTTTATAGGAGTTGATTTCCTTGATCTAAAAGAATTCTAAATCCTTCAAACTTTATAAACAAATCTTTATTGAATAGAAATTGAGTCAATTTAGGGCCTGTTTGGTTGTCGTAACTGGCCGTAATTCGTAAGTCGTAATTGATAAAGTCTTTTACAGTTGTAAATGAGTTACATGCATGTAAATTTTATGGTGCTTGGTTGGTAATATAAAGTTATAATTGGAAAAGTGTATTGTATTTTACGGTGTTTGGTTATCGTAATGTGTAAATCGTAAGTGAAAAAGTTTACCACAAAATTAACTTTTTGGTGATTTACAAAGTTTTAATATTGCAAATAAATATTAAAAATACTAAATATTAAAAAAATTTAATATTAACATAAAAAATAATACAAATTTGCATGACCACAAAATAACTGTAACTGGGTTGTAAGTGAGTGGTAATTGGGTTGCAAGTGAGTGATAATTGGGTTGTGTAAGTCTTTTACGAATTACGATCCAAACAAACGCCGTAGTTGTAATTGGGTTGTAAGTCATTTACGAATTACGGACTTTTACGCGAAATAAACGGCCCCTTAGAGTCCATCGGAAAAGAAACTTGAACGCGCCTGAATTGAAAACAAATTCCTGTTTTTGGCCTTGGGCTAATGATAGCCTTTTCAGGCTTGTCGATAGGCCCCTGTCGATAGTGTTTTTAGCCTGTTAAAAATTTGAGACGTAACTGTTAGGTGCAGGAATCGATCTGACAACTAATCAATGTCACTGATCTAAATGGCCAGGTCGGTGAATATTATATGAGAGGTTTTTTGTTCAGTAGAACGTTTCTTAATTACATAATCGTCTTTCAATTACCTTCCTTGGTTAAACACCAATTAGACTAGTATTAGTCAGTCTCAATATACAGTAATATTTATGAGCATAAATATTTCAGTATAACCCTTATATAAAGAACGTTGGTTTACTTATACAACAATTGGAGTGAGATACGCATGTAGCGAATCTCCTTAAGACAATTACGTCTTCCGTTTCGGTGCTAACGGGTTACTGGACGCTGGTCTCCCAAGATACAACATTTTTTCATGGCATTTGGATAGCACTACCAAATCACCGTACGATCGAACTGTAGTTAATCAGTACCTTCACAGGATTTCAATGCAGCAGGATGGAGACAAATTTCAAGGAGAATATTTACCTTAACTTTGAAGGATTATTCACAGTAGAGAAAATAGGGTGAGAAAAATTAATGTCTTTGGAAGACAGAGTCTCAGACAACAATTTTATTTAAGAATCTGTTGAATTTTCTAAGCCTTCTTTCAGAACGAATCTTGCTTCAGATTTTTCTTCAGAAATCTGATCTTCAGTCTGACTCTTTTCAGATCTGATCTTCAGTGTAAAAGGGGGGAGAAGAATTGCATGTTCGCTGTATATATTATGTGTTTAGAAAGACTGAGGGGAACGCTTTTTATAGCGCTTCAAAAGTCCCGTTGGAGGAACGGTGCGACAGTTTTATTTCAGATAGGAACTATTCCCATGTCCGTTCTGTCCAGACATAACCGTTTCTGAATGATTTGTCCGTCGGAGTCTTGAGTTCGGGTAGAGGAGCGGATCTCAGATTCGGGTAGCATCGCACCATGAGGCACAGTTCAAAAAGAACCGGGCCGGGTTGGACCCCACACCCAGGCCCAGCTTGGTCCCGGCCCTGGGCCTGGCGCCGGGCAGTTGGGCGGCGGCGCGCGCGTGTCGGCATGGTTTCCCCCAATGTGCGTGAAAACTCTAAGTATCCAAAGGGCACGCTCTTTGTTCCCATTTTCCTCTATTTTACACTTCAATTATCTATCCCATATCCAATGTGGGATTAAATGCTTTTAGCTACCTTTAGTCCCTTTTAGCTTTTGAATTAGACAAATTTAGACTTGAATATCTCATTCATTCTAAAACAAAATTAAACATGTAATATACCACATTTATCCCCAATGGAAGGAGAACATACTCTAACTATTATCTGATCGATTCTATCAACGGATCTCGCCTTAATTCAGCTCAAAGACTCATGTTTTAATTTTTCATTTTCCCAACAATCTCCCACAATGAATGGAGATTTAAGGAATTGACACACAAAGAGACTGACTCTATAGTGAAAGGTACTGTAGAAAAGAAACTGCATCTGGATAAGTGAATTCGGTCTTAAACCTTTCATAGCGAAAGTTTTATCAGACTTACTGGCTAATCAGTGAACTAAGTCTTGAACTGTCAGCCGTTATTGTAAGTCAAGTCAACAAGCTTCATACAGTAACTTTTCAAAATCAACTTTGCTTCTCGGTTGTGTCTATTTTGGTTCTGGACATTCTTAGTTTCAAATAGTTTCTTTAGGGAATAACAGCATCCATAGAGATTCCCAAAGAACTGACCCAGCTTTATACTCACGTAGGTGATCGTCTTATTAAGAGCATTCTACTCTACCCCACTTGTTTTAATAACAAGATATAGGCATTATTCAAAGTGTTAAGCTTATCCTTAATCCACTTGTAAAAGCATTTGGGTGCACCATATGAATAGGTTGGAATCAAGCTCCTAAGTGCTTACTCGCAGAGTCAATCATAATTAGTTTTTCCTCTTGAACTTAGTCCGTGAGATCTCCAGTTGCTAAAGTTTTCATTAAGCTGACTCGGTAAGGGTAGGTTTTTAGACTCATTCTTCTCGATGCGCAGTTTATACGCTCTTCACTTAAACCTTTAGTAAACAGATCCGCTAAATTATCTTTTGACGATTCAAAGTCAATAGAGATAATTTCATTTGAGAGAAACTGTTTAACGGTATTATGTTTATGACGAATATGTCTAGACTTACTATTATATATAAAATTTTGTGACCTAAATATCGCTGCTTGATTATCCAATGAATGCATATGGCGGGCGCTGGCTTTGGCTATATGGTATATCTTCCAAAAATTATCGAAGCCATTCTGCTCCTTCTCCAGCCTTGTCTAAGGCTATGAATTCCGATTCTATTATGGAACTGGGAATACATGTTTGTTTGGAAGATTTCCAGGATATCGCTGCTCCTCCAAAAGTAAATACGTATCCGCTAGTTGATTTTAATTCTTCAGAACCTGCAAACCAATTAACATCGTTGTATCCTTCAAGTACAGGTGGATACTGTCTATATCTCAAGGCATATTTTTTGATATGTGATACGTAACCTAATACTTATAGTAAAGCAGTCCAATGATCATCACTAGGATTACTAGTGTATCTGCTTAATTTGCTTATAGCATAAGTAATATCAGGTTTAATGTAATTCATTAAATACATTAGACTTTCGATAATCTGAGAGTACTCCAACTGTCGTACTCCAATTCCTGTATTCTTCTGAAGGATGTGTAGGAGAAAAAGATTTGTATTCTCTTTTATTCATGATCCTTGAATCTTTCTATCATCTTATCCACGTACTGAGATTGAGATAGATTGATTTCATCTGGTGTTCTTGTGATTTTAATTTCTCAAATTACATCAGCAACCCCCAGATCCTTCATATCAAAATTGTTGGATAGCATTCTTTTAGTGGACTTAATAACTTCAATATTAGTCCCAAGTATCAGAATATCATCTACATATAGACAAACAATGATACACGCATCTCTAACTATTTTAGTGATACACACTTATTGTATTCATTGATAGTGAATCCATCTTTGATCATGACACTATCAAATTTCTCATGCCATGGTTTTGGAGCCTGTGTTTTAGACCGTATAAGGATTTTATCAATTTATACACTTTATGTTCTTGGCCCTTAATTATAAATCCTTTAGGTTGCTTCATATATATTTCTTCATTTAATTCATCATTTAAGAATGTAGTCTTGACATCTATTTGATGAATATCTAAGTTGTGCAATATTACAATCACAATTAATATCTGAATGGAAGTTATTCTTGTTACTGGTGAATAAGTATCGAAGTAGTCAATCTCTTCCTTTTGTCGATAACCCTTGGCTACTGATCTAGCCTCATACTTATCGATAGATCCATCAGGTTTTAATTTTTTTTAAAAATCCACTTACTCCCAATTGGTTTACTGCCAGGAGGCAAGTTGGTTAATTCCCAAGTATGATTGCTTAGGATGGATTCTATTTCGCTATTTATAGCTTTTTTCCATATTTGTGCTTCTGGGATTGACATAGCCCCTCTTTAAATGTTTGAGGCTCGCTTTCAACAGCATATGCTATGAAATCCGCACCAAAAGATTTTGAGATCCTTGATATCTGACTTCTTGGTTCAACTTCTGCATTGCCAATTGGTTCCTTGGGGCTTTCGTCCCTAAACGCTATCTCATGTGTTCTTTTCCCAGAAGTCTTCTCTTCTTCCCGTTTATATATAAATATGTCTTCAAGGAACACATCTCTAGATTCGATAATCATGTTTACATGAATATCTGGTATTTCTGATTTATGTGCAAGAAATCTATAAGCACTGCTATTCAAGTCATAGCCTATGAATATGCAGTCCATTGTTTTTGCTTCCAACTTAATCTTTTTAGGCAGTGATGTTAGTACCTTTGCAAGACACCCCTACATTTTGAGGTAATAGTAGGAAGGTGCCCTTCCATGTCATAACTCAAATGGTATAAGACCAAGTTTCTTATGGGGGTACTCTATTCAGAATATAATTTACAGTTAACAGAGCTTCCCTCACAAGTTCTGTGAAGCTTCAGAACTTACGAGCGTGGAATTGACCATTTCCTTCAAAGTTCGGTTCTTCCATTTAGCAATCCCATTTTGCTGAGGAGTATATGGTGTTGTAGTTTGACGGATTATACCAAATTTAGTACATAACTCACTAAATTCATTTAATTCATATTCTCCACCTCGATCGGATTTTAGGATCTTTATATTCTTAACTTTAGCTTTATATGTTAGAAATATATTCATTGCATTTAGAAGATACACATAACAGTATCTTGTACAATCATCAATAAAAGTAATAAAATACTTTTTCCTGCTCTTGTTTGCACAAATTTCAAGTCACACAAGTCGCTATGAATTAATTATAAAGGTTCTGTATTTCGATCAATTAAGTGAAATGAACTTTTTGTGAATTTTGTTTCAACACAAATCTCACACTTGTGAATTTTTTTCTAGTTGAGTTTAGGAATATACCCTAGATTAGACAAGTTTTGCAAGGACTTGTAATTTAGATGCCCTAATCTAGCATATCATAAAATAGAAGATTCAAGCAAATAAACAGAAGATTTTTTCTTTATTTATGAGCTTTCGTACAGATACGCAGACCTTTTGTCCACTACAGCAACATTGGCCTTAAATAGGCCATCAACAAGATAACCCTT
Source organism: Agave tequilana (assembly GCA_038442645.1). Taxonomy (NCBI): domain Eukaryota; kingdom Viridiplantae; phylum Streptophyta; class Magnoliopsida; order Asparagales; family Asparagaceae; genus Agave; species Agave tequilana. The sequence continues at coordinate 38,999 of JAVJIF010024144.1, forward strand.
ACCCATATAAATTCCACCCTTAGTAAGTACAAACTTATCTGATTCGAAAACCATTTTAAAACCTTTTTTATTAAGGATTGATCCAGAGATCAAGTTGCGGATATCTGGAACATGTACATCGTTCAGAGTGAGCTCCTTCCCAGATGTCCACTTCAGGATGACCTTTCCTTTTCCCTCAACCTTGGAGACGGCTGAGTTGTCCATGAAGAGTTGCTCATCTTGTTCTAGTATTTGATATTCAGAGAATATTAATTTCTCATAGCAGATGTGTAGAGTAGCCCCAGTGTTTACCCACCAATCCTTATTGTTGGTTATCAGATCTACTTCTGACATCACATCTGATAGGCTTGGTGACGCATGGTCGGTCAGGTTTGCTTGTGGATGGTCCTTCTTTTTGAGATGACTGCGACGTTCATTCGCCTTGTGTCCCTCTTTGTTGTAGATGTAACAAATTCTCTCGAAGCACTTGTTCTTGCCTTCTTGGTTCTTACCTTTGTCCCCCTGGACAGTCTTCTTTTACTTCAAGCCTTTGGAAGTAGACGCTTTCCCCTTTGAGTCTTCGATCACATTGGCCTTGGCTTCATAGGAGTTCTTGTTACTCCTTTTCTTAGATTTTTGAGTCCTTTTCAATCTGAAACCTCACAATGAGATCCTCAAATTTCAGCTCCTTGCGCTTGTGCTTCCGGTAGTTCTTGAAATCTCTCCATTCAGGTGGGAGTTTCTCCACGATAGTAGCAACCTGAAAAATTTCAGGTAGAACCATACCTTCAGCCTCTATCTCGTGCAAGATAAATTGGAATTCTTGCACCTGACTAATCACAGTCTTGCTGTCCACCATCTTGTACTTCAGAAATCATCCCACGACGAACTTCTTAGTACCGGCATCCCCAGTCTTGTACTTTTTATGAAGACTGGCCCATAACTTCTTTGACGTTGTGATTGGACTGTAGATATTGTAAAGAGAGTCATCCAGTCTATTTAAATATAATTCTGGCAAAAGAAGTCACCTTGCGTCCATGCATCAACTGCAAGGACTGAGTCCCAATCAATTCTGAGTTCAGGTGATCCTCTTGCAGGAATTTGCCCAAATGCAGAGTGGTCAAGTAGAAGAGCATTTTCTTTTGCCACCTCTTGAATTCGGTGCCATCATCCTGACTTCTCCGGCTTCAGGTTAGGAAGTGGAGCAGGCACCATCATCTGTTGAATTTGCATGTTCGGTGCCTTACTGGTACTGTCTCGATTAGTCTCAGACATTTTCTGTAATTTAAACAGAACATAAGTAACTTCAAGAACGCTAATTGTCTTAAGATTGTTAGGTGCATGAATCGTTCTGACAGTTAATTAATGTCACTGATCTAATTGGCTAGGCCGGTGAACATTAGGTGGGAGGTTTTCCATTCAGTATAATGTTCCTTAATTACAGAACCACATTTCAATTACTTTCCTTGCTTAAACACCAATTAGAATAGTATTAGTCGTCTCAATACACAGTAATATTTTATGAGCATAAATATTTCAGTATAACCTTGTATAAAGAACGTTAGTTCACTTATATAACAATTGGAGTGAGATACGCATGTAGCGAATCTCTTTAAAACAATTACGTCCCCCGCTTCGGTGCAACGGGCTATTGGACGCTGGTCTCCCAAGATGCAACACTCCTTCACGGTATTTGAATAGCACTACCAAATCACCGTACGGTCAAACCGTAGTTAATCAATACCTTCAAAGGATTTCAATGCAACAGGACGAAGACAAATTTTAGGGAGAATATTTACCTTAACTTTGGAGGATTATTCACTGTAGAGAAAATAGGGTGAGAAGAATTAATGTTTTAGGAAGACAGAAATTCAGATAACATTTCTATTTAAGAATCTGTTGTATTTTATAAGCCTTCTTTCAAAATGAATCTTTCTTCAAAAATCTGATCTTAAGTCTGACTATTTTCAGATCTGATCTTTAGTATAAAAGGAGGGAGAGAAGAATTGCATTTTCGCTGTGTATATTATGTGTTTAGAAAGACTGAGGGGGGCACTTTTTATAGCGCTCCAAAAGTCCCGTTAAGGAAACGGTGCGACGGTTCTGTTATTTCAGATAGGAACTGTTCCCATGTCTGTTCTGTCCAGACAGAATCGTTCCTGAACGGTTTTGTTTAGGAACGGTTCTGTCCGTTGGAGTCTCGGATTCGGGTAGCGGAGCGGGTCTCGAATTCGGGTAGCATCGCACCCATGTGGCCCGGTTCAAAAAGAATCGGACGGGTTAGACCCACACCAGCAGCTGTGCCCCGGCGCTAGGCGGGCGACGGCGACGGCGGCCGCGCGCGGGCATGGTTTCCCCCAATTGCGTGCGAAAACTCCAAGTACTCAAAGAGCACGCTCTTTGTTCCATTTTCTTCTATTTATACACTTCAATTGTCCATCCCATATTTAATGTGGGACTAAATGCTTTTAGCTATTTTTAGTCCTTTTTAGCTTTTGAATTAGGCAAACTTTTGACTTGAATATCTCATTCATTCTAAAACGGAATTAAACATGTAAATATATCATGTTCATCCCCAATGAAAGGAGGACACATTCCAACCATTATCCGGTTGATTCTATCAATGGATCTCGCCTTAATTCAGCTCAAAGATTCATATTTTAATTCTTCGTGTTCTCAATGGTAACTCCTTTGTATATCTTGCTGTCGACAAGCCCTGTCGACAATCTTATGTGCATAGTCGATAGGCTTGTCGGCTGCCGCCTGTTATCTGAATTGTTTCTTCTTCAAGTTCTTCTTTCTTCTCCAATTCCTTAACCATCATCTCTTACTTGAAAACAAAGCAAATTTCCAACACGTTACACGAGGAAAGGTTGTGGCACACAATTTGTTCACCGAAGCAGTTGTAAATCTCTACAACTACATAAAATAAGTTTCGGATACAAGTTAGCAAGATAACTTTTAAGCTATTTGTATAACCCGGTAACCTTACAGTCTCCTCATTAACCTGCCAATGTGTAATCAAATCTAGGAGATCTTTGTATAGATTCATGCATCAGGAATAAAAAAAATATAAACATGGAAACATACAGCCTACAAGTTACAGAAATGCTTTGCCGGAGTTCTGGCAGACTAAGATCATCCAAGGGTGGTGGTTATTGACCTAGTTGTTGCATATGGAAATGAGCATACCTTTTCTTGTTCCCCTTTTCACATAGATTAGAATTTAACAGTATGGTTTTCAGGTAAACTTACTGAGAAAAGCGACGTCTATGCCTTTGGGGTGGTTCTCCTTGAGCTGCTCATGGGAAGGAAATCAGTTGAAAAATTGGCACCATCTCAGTGCCAAACTATAGTTTCATGGGTATGCATTGCGTTAATTTGAAACTTACCTAGGCAATATTTCAATATGATCATCATGCAGTGTATGTTGTGCAGGCCATGCCTCAGCTCACTGACCGATCAAGGCTTCCGAATATAGTGGATCCAGCAATTAAAAATACAATGGATTTGAAACACTTGTGCCAGGTTAGATGCTTCAACTAGAGCCCCATACCCTTAATTTAGGTATTGTATGTTGCTGCTAATATTATTGATCTTTTGGTTTATATAGGTAGCAGCTGTTGCTGTTCTGTGCGTCCAACCCGAACCAAGTTATCGACCTCTGATAACTGATGTCCTTCACTCTCTAATTCCATTGGTGCCTGTAGAGCTCGGAGGAACCTTAGACTTTCGGATCGATCACCTCTTGGAGTTCAAAAGTCCAATGCTAACTGATTTCGAAAGCTGGTGTGATGATCACTTAGCAATGCTGAATACCTGCAAGTGAGTGCAGTGTAAATTTCTTCATTTTATTTCCATTTTCTGTCTCCATTGTGAGGGTAGAACTTATTGGAGCTCATTTGCTTCTGAGAAAGGGATTTCCCTTAAAAAACAGATGTGGGCTGCATTTTTGCAACTCAAAATGGTTTCATTGTAAATACACGAGTCTCTTAACAACACATTTGCTGAGAGGAAAATTTTGAAGAAATCTGGCCATTTCACTTAGAACTCTTGATTTTAGATGCAAGGGTTTCCATTATTTTTCCATTAGCATTTTGGTCATTTTGGAACTGCGGGGTCAAGTTCAGTTGACAAATTATCTTTGATCCGTGAAATCCTTGCTTTTATGCCTTGTGTATGACTCGATCTCATAACAATGATCGATATTTTAGATAGGCAGGGACACCCTCTAGAATAATAGAATCTCAAATGGTTTAATTATGTACCTGGATCACCTTGAAGTATTTTCTCAGTTATCTTTATCATCATATGTTCATGGGTATCATAAGATGCAACATGTATATAGTTCAGTAGGCTTATCTTATGCTTAGTTACCTTAAATAATTATGCCATTGTGTCAAATCTTATCATTAACCATTTATCAAATGTTCAAAATTTCATTACAAACTCTCTTTTATATAACTTGCGATTTGTATTCTAAATTGCTTCTTAATCCAGTTACTATTCAGAGACCAGTAGTGTAATGCATACTTGAACTGGTGTTTCCAGATCCTATAGAGTACATTCGGTGTTTGCTTTGTACATAGAGGGAACATCTTCAGTTTTTACAAATTATTGAACAATTTGTCCAAAGTAGAGCACATTCGGTGTTTGCTTTGTACACTATTTCAATCTATGCATGGCGCCTGTACCAGAGAAAGACGAAGACGTGTCACTTTTATTTGGTTCGAGTAGTTCAAGTACAAGTATTTTTATGTTTTTTTTAATTGTAATTTTTGATTTCTTTGAGTTTTTTTTATTTTAGTACCACATCGGATGTAATTTGATAATCAAATTTTACAAGAAATGAATCAATGAACATAGCCAAATTCCTTAAATTTGAGTATGAGATGAATTCTTCATCCAATTCCTTTAGGAGTGTGAAACCTTAGAGCCTTTAGGACTGTGAAATCTTAAAGAACCCAGTTAGGAGTGTGAAATCTTAGTTGCCTGTTTATCTCCCTCTCAATCAAAACCTTAGTTTCTATAAACTCTCCAACCCCCTCTCTCGTCATCACAACTGACAACCTTCTCTTCTTGCCCTCCTTATGCACAACCGAGTGCTCAAACCACCCGCCTCATCCCTTCATGCACCTCTGTGTTAGAGCACCTCTGTGTTAGAGCGCTATTATGCCCGCGCAACTCTGTAATGGAGTCACGCCTAGGCTGACAACGAGCCACGCCTAGGCCTGCCCAAGCCGACAACGAGTCGCCCTCAGGCGTGCCCAGGCCACAGCTTCGCAAGGCCAGGCTTTAGCCCGCGCACCAGTCCCCTGCAAGCCCAGTGTGTGCCCAGCTAGCCGCCATTGCTCATCTAGCCTTCGCTTGTGCCTCCTGTGTGAGTCCCTCTGCGCTACCCCGCCGAGCGTCTCATCTCCAAGCAATTGCTTTTCGTACAGTCAACATGTATTCGTTCAACTAGCAAACCATCTTATTCACGACATCTTGAGGTATGTTTCCAATTCAGTTCCTTATTTTCCACTAAGAAAATCATGTCTGAGTTATTATCAATATTTGACTGTTGTCTATAGACTGTCTAAAAATCACTGAGAATAAGTCATCAGAAATCAGAGTTCAAACTCTAGACGCAAGGCTAATCACAACCACTAGCGCGGCACCAAGACGCGAAGGTTGAAACCTGCGTCTCTATATTGCTATCAAGACGCAGATCCCGAAGCTCGCGCCTCACATGAAGCTTGACGCAGAACTTGAAACTCACATTTCAACCAAATGCGAAGCTCAAGCGTTACCTCAACGGCTAAACGCGAGGCTCGAAGCTCGCGTTTCAACTACAGAGGAACACTGCGTCTCTGTTATAACTGCCCTCATTACTGGGTCAATTATTGCTCACGTAATGAGGGAGTTAACCCCCATTATGGAGAATTTTTAGGGGACAGTTTTACCCCTGAAACCCCTATAAATAGCTCAGTTCGCTATTGAAGGGGGGTCGGAAGTTTTGATCAATTTGGAAATCTTAATCAGAGTTTCTAGCTGAGAAATACTTAAGAGCTAAACTCTTCTAATAACTTACTGAGTATAAGTTTGTTTTTGCCTCAAATCTATGTGAGATTTTATTGGAGAGGAGCTGTGCTACTGCGTCCATAGTCTGAAGAGAAGATTCCCAGAAGACTGTGACGCTCACCCGGTCAATGAAAAATAAGATTCACTTTTCATCGCACAACAAGAACCCAGCATTAAATAAAGAGAAGATTTGAGTTTGAACATCTTCTATCTCTTGTAATCGGAAGTTTTTTTATTGTTGTTGTAACTTTCTTTATAGTCAAATAAAGAATTTACATGCCCTCAAATTTCTCCCTACAAACAAGAGATGACGACTCCGCTGGGGACAACATTCTCTACTGATGAGCAAGTCGTGGCGCAAGGTGACGTCACTTGCATGGGAAAGGTGGTCGAATCGCTTGTCGTGGAATTCGACCAGGCAAAATATGAAGAGCTCCTATCTTTCGGCTCTAAGAGCCCTAAGGCGCGGCAGTACTGCAAAATCTCCTCAGAGATCCGCTCTCAGGTCCCTTCAAAGGCTTCCCTGAATGCTGTCTGCGCAAAGAACATCATGGCTGGATGTATCACACGTAAGGCCCACGTCAACGTCTCCCGTGAGACCCGCAAGGTCAACGTTGTTGACATTCAGCCCACTCACGCCCGTCCTCTTCCTCAGCTCCAGGTTACCAGGGGTTCCCAACAATCTGTACGGCGTAACCGGAACGCTGAACGTCGACAGAGGCGACGCGCGCGTCAACTACAGACGCAAGAAGCTGGAACAACTATCTATCCAGCAGATAGAGAACGCGAGGCTCAGACCCAAGTCTCTTCTGAGTTACATCAGACGCGCGAAATCCGCGTTTGGAGACCTAACGCGAAGCTCAAAAGGTTTGCATTTCTGAGGCTTCACTTCCCAAACCCGACGTTCAGCGGCTCGAGGTCCATGCCTCTCCCCAGAGACACGAAACCCGCGTCTCTACGACCAAACGCAGGACTCAGAAGGTCCACGTTTCTCAAGCGTCGCTAGCCAGATGCGACAATCAACAACGCGAGGTCCGCGTCTCTTCTCAGCAGAGGCGCGAGGCCCTCGTTTCAAAGCCAAAACGCGACAGCCGCGTCTGTTCTACAGAATGTGAGCTCCGCGTTTCTGAACCCTGCGTTTCAGAGTTGCGACGCAGAGATGACTCTCAAAAGCTGAAAAGCCCTCGAAAACCCGAGGCTAGTCTCTTTGATTCCCCTCTGATAGATTTAAGAGACTACTTGACAAAGAAAAGGAGTGCTAATCAGATCGCTCCACCCTGTTGTTGTGAACGGCTCATCACAACAATGCTCTCTGAATGTGGCTGCAGTTCACATGCGAGCAAGCAATCAGTATTCAGACGATTAACTTCAACCTCCCGATCCGCCAAAAGGCGTGTTTCTCACAGAAGGGAACCTTCTCTGATACGGAGTACCCCAAGTCACTACAAACATGGCAGGTCCAAGCACTACGCCAAGAAAAATAGGGGAAAACAACCGGCAGTCAGCTCTGACGAGTCTGATACTGAACCAGAAGGAGTGTACTGGCATACTCCCACTCGGACTGGTACGGTAGCCCCAATTGATTACAGTGCCCTAGCACAGGGCATTAAAGTCAGTGAATCACACTCTGCAATCGCAGAATCCCAGGCCTCAAACTCTTCCGTAGAGAAAGAAGCCTTTGCGTATATGGCAAACACTCCCGAGGAGACGACCAGGCGCCTGGAACAGCAAGCCCAGATCCAGAAGGAACAATTCGATATGATTCGCGCCCAATAAGAATCTATCGATACCCTCAAGCAGATGCTTGCACAGTTGCTCGAAGACAAGAAGTCGAATGCCCAAACTTCTTCTAAAAAGTCTAAAGGCAAGCGAAAGGAAGGGGAAAGCTCATCTTCTATGCACATAGAAGAGGAGAAGCAATCCAACTCTGAGTCGTCTAAATCCTCATCTAAAGAGGGAGGTAATCCAGAGAACGGGGGTATTCATTCTAAAAGAATGAATAAATTAGAGCAACGTCTAGAAGCCCTTACCAATCAGAAAGGCCTCCAAGAAGCAGTAGTCCGGTCATACCCGGCAGAATGGGATCTTGTCCCGTACCCTCCCAAGTTCAAATCCCCGACTCTACAGGCCTTTAACGACAAAGGTCACCGAACTAAAACATCTACTACTTCAAGTCTCAAACAGGGAATGTAGTAGATAACGATGCCATACTGACACGTTTTGTTCATCGGTACTCTGAAGGGATTCGCCTTCGAATGGTTCATAAAACTCCCTGAAGACTCCATCAAAAACTGGGGTGATTTGGAGAAGCTTTTCCTTACACGCTTCTTCGAAGACGACTAGGAGGTTACCATGCTAACTCTCCTGGCAACAAAGCAACGAAAGGGAGAGTCAATCAAAGCATTTGTGGAAAGATTTCGGAATAAGGCGCTCTGATATCCTAGCGGTATGACCCAGACCACCCTGATGGAAACATGCTGTCACAATTTGTAAACTTCACTCCTAGCCCAGATACGAGTTGCTGAAAGCTGCATCTGGAAGCAATTGGTCCAGCAAGGTGAACAGGCTGAAGAGATTATCACCAGGGTTAGGGCAGAAGAAAATAAGCCCAGACACGAAAAGTCGACAAGGCGCGCGCCAGATGTATCTTTCCAATCAAAAAGGAAGGATACATTGGCGACAGAGACGAAATCCCCCGTTAAACCTCAGCCAACCAGAGGGGATGGTTCTTCAAGTAAGCCGCGCGCCAACAAACAGTACTCCTTCAAGGACGAGCACGTCGATTCGTTGTTCAAGCTACTCAATAAGAGTAACAGATTAAAGCTTCCTGAAGCCAGACGTCCTGAGGAGGTCGGTAAGACCGATAATCCCAACTATTGCCTATATCATAGGATGCTAGGGCACCCCACCAAGAACTGTTATATCTTCAAAGATATTCTTCAAGCTCTGATCGATGCGGAAGTACTCAAGCTCCGTCCAGAGCAGAAGAAAGTGACGGCTAACATAACGTCATTTCTTCAGTTCGGAAATCAGCCTCCAACACCGGCCGGAGTAGTTCCCATCTCGAAAGGGGAACTAAGGATGATCAATACAGACCCGCATCACCAGCAAGAGAAGGGTCTTGTACCTATCCCTACACCTCAGGGAGAAATTATGGGGGTTCATCCCTGAAAGTACACCTAGAGGGGGGGTGAATAGGTGTACCGCTAATCTAATGAACTAAATGCGGAAATTAAAACTAATTGCAACTACACTTAATGTAACCAACGAGTGTAGCCGAATTTCCGGTGAAGGGCTCTGGACTAACTCCTCTTGATTTCTCTGAATAAGAGTTGAGGCGCTATATGAAGCTCTCGTGGTTATGCACAAGTGAGGCACACACAACCAAGCCAAGCATATAAGTATGAATGTGCAATATGAAATGATGCAAGGCACAATAGTAAAGAGAGAGAGTTAGAGAGACAATGGATCAAACGCAAACACACGAATATGTTTCGAGGTTCGAGCTCACAGCTCTACGTCCCCGCCTTCACACAGAAGGATTTCCAATCCACTTGTCCACACAGGACTCCCACACAGGGAACCTCCACTGAAGATTTGGGGCAATACAATCACCGGGAGTACACAACTCCTCTCTCAACCGAATACAACCTCTCACAGAGGCTAGGCACAAAGCCACACAAACACCACCTCACACAAGAGAGGTAGGCACTTAGCCAATACAAAATAATCACCTCACACTTGAGGGATTCCAACACAAAAACTCCACCTCTCACTAGAGGGAGCTAATCACAATCTCCACCTCTCACTAGAGGGAGCCAACCACAACTTCACCTCTCACTAGAGGGAGCTAACCACCACTCCAAAATCAACCTCTGCACAAGAGGGATATCAAAAGTTTAGGAGGGTTTACAACTTAGTGATCAAAAAATCACAAACCAATTCTTTTCCACAAAAACAATGATCCTATAGAAAGGATAGAATGATATGGCTCAAGTGTGGAAAACAAAGTGTTTTGATCAAAGAAAATCACTTGGTAAAAACACCAAATAGATATGGAATTTTTAGACCAAAAACTAATTCCCAAAAGACTATTTTCTTTGAAATAAAAAACACTTTAAAACAAAATAGAGAATAGGAATTTGAACCCAAAACTTTTTGCTTAAAACACTTAGGAAGTATGAAAATTTTCTCTCTTAAAAATCTTACCCAAAACAGCCAAGAGATGGGGTATTTATAGCCCCTAGAAATTTTGCCCGTTGGCTGCTGACTATAGGCCAGAATGGCCTTCCGGTCGACCGGCCGGTCGACGGTCAAATTTTTGACCGTTGAGCCTGCCGGTCGACCGACCGCCCGGTCGACCGTGCCAATCTAGAGAGCAGATTGCTCTCTGGTCGGTCGACCGTGCCTTGCTCACGGTCGACTGTCCGGTCGACCGCCCCTACCTGAGAGTAGGGCACTTGCAGTCGGTCGACCGCCCGGTCGACCGGCCCAAGTGGCTGGTCAGCGTGCACATCCTTGTGCACGTCGGTCGATTGGTCCGGTCGACCAACTCTGGGTCCGGTCGACCGGCCCGGTCGACCGTCAGAGCCTGGCAGGCAGCAAATCAGGACTTAAAACTTGGGTTTTTAATATCCTAAAAAATCCCATAAAATCTCTAAAAATCTACAAAAATAAGTTCAGTATAATACTTTGAAAATCAAACATGTGTGAAAATTTCAACACATATTTCAAACTTTTTGAACTATTTTTGTGTTATGGAAATTTTGCCGAAACCAAAATCCGTATTTTCCAAAACTTAGATTTTCCAAATGGAAATCCGATTTTTCCAAAACTCATCAAAATACAAAAACATGATATGAAACAACATTGAAGCATGTTGCATATGGATATAAGTCCAATATACAAGATATATATATATATATATATTATATATATATATATATATATATATATATATATATATATATATATATATATATTATATATATATATATATATATATATATATATATATCATTGTTTTTGATATTAAATCCGAAATTATGTTTTGTTAAAATACAAAACACCAAACTCATGAAATAGACTATCAACTAAGTTTGTTTAAATAGTTAAAGCATAGATGTATATAGAACAAATCTAATTTACATAAAACCATGTAAACTTGTTTTGAATCTATCTATTCATGAAAACCAAGATCGGTTAAACCAAAACCGAAAACCAATAAACATGAAAACTAGAAACGAGTGTGTGTGCTGTGAGCTTGAGCATATCACACTATCTAGTCTTTACAAATGGATCTAAAACAAAAACTAAACTAAGTACCGAGGTCTTCTTGACGAACTCCGTCTTCAAGTCGACTCGATCCAAACCGTGATCCACCGAGCTTGACTCCAACGAGTGCTAGATATGACTTTGACGCTCGGGCTCTTGAATTACCGTGTGAGAAGCTCCAAAACACCTTTGTTGAAGCTAATCACCTACTAATATCTTGGTTAAGAATCTGAAACTAAACATCACAAGATTATTAGTAACATAACTGCATGAGTTAATCATCATCAAAACTAGAGTAGAAGGCCTTTGGGCCAACAATCTCCCCCTTTTTGATGATGACAAAACTCATGGAGTTATATATGC
>JAVJIF010024145.1:0-52899 GCA_038442645.1 Agave tequilana
ACATGTTTAGCTAATTTTCTCTTATGGCAACTAACTTCTAACCACTAACTTGCTAATTTCTTATTTGATAATCCACATAAATCTAATAGCCTCTACTTGGCCTTGCTCTTGCAAAAGCCATTGATGGCTCATGATGACGAATCAACACTCTAACATTTTAACTCTCTAATAAGCTAACATTACTTTACTCCATGCTTACTCTTGTTTAATTTTAATGGTTTAAGTGTAGCTTGCACTTGTTTTTTGAGTTTGGATGTGAAAGTTATTGCATGGGTCATGCTTTGAAATGCTCTTGAACCAGGACTAGTGATGACAAATGATACATGTGAGGCAACTATCATTAAGATGTTATTATGGTTAGTGGAGCCTTTATTAGTTAGTAGCCATGAGTTTTTCTTTCTTTTTTCACTTTGGTTTAGAATACTATCCAAAAACCACAATATATTCTTTTCTATGTTTCTCACTTCTTTGTGTTTCATCGTACTTCTTTTTTCATTCTTTATTTTCTTTTCTTTCCATTCTTTAAAACATAGAAGAAACTTTATCACACACGTGAACATTCCGGTAAGCTTCTATCGCTTCCCGTCCCTGTGAATTTGACCCGTTTAGTCTCTATCCTATAACGGAAGTATCGAGGAAGCCAAAGCATGCACTTTTAACTCTTTTTCAAAATGACACTTTTTGAGAACAATTTTTCCCTAATCAGATGGAATCAGTAATTCAGTAACAGGCCACTCTGGGGGACCTGCCGGTGGCAATGGTCGAGATGGAGCCTCTCTCTCTCCTACTCGGATAGCACAAGAGCAGGTGAAGATTGGCTGAAGCTTGTTACGGAGTCATCTCGCTAGCTCTTTCTTATCCTTTGACTTCTGACTTGGTGGAGGCTACCGAAGCTGGTTCTTCGATGCTCACTGTTGGCTGATCTCAGTGCCTGACTTCTGATTCTTAGAGATTGTTCCTCTAAAGACTCTTTTTCTAAGGATCGCTTCAACAATCGTAACCCCAACCATTCTAAAGTCATCCATGACGGCCTTGACTCAGCAGCACCCTCCTCCTGCAGCTATTGTCCCTCCACCGATCGAGGTTGATTCCCAGGATGAATTCATCGGAGAGCTCGTGGAAGGCTTCTGCAAAAGCTTGAAGCACTGTCTCCCCATGATTTTAAAAGCACCCCACTTCTTTTGCTTCTTGGAGACCTATATTCTCTCGAGCGATAGAAAGTATCCAGGACGTTGAAGGGATCACCAAGCTGAGTGCTTGGAAGAACTGATCGCCAATCTCGAAAAGGACATTGGTGAATGGAGTAACATGAGGCAGTTAGACCTCACTCCATTGGTCAAAAGTGAACAGGAACGTCTCATAGAATAGATGCAAAAGAACTATCTAGAGACATCCGAAGAAGTAGAGGCCCTATTTTGGGAGCCAAATACCTAAAGGCCTGAGAGGCTGAGGTTGCAGAGGTGATGGTTATCTCCAGTGAAGCTTTTGATGCTGCAAGAGATCAGATCAAGAAAGCGAAGGAGATGATTGTAAAGGCCAACCTTATCCTTTTCAAAGCTGAGGCAGTGAGTCAAGTCAAAGCCATCCACCTGGAAGAGATGATGACTGAGAGCATCCAGATCCAATTCAAAGATGAGCCAGTGAGATGATGACTGAGAGCATCCAGATCCAACACTCCGGTGCAAAGAAGAGAACAACTTTAGAGGAGCTCAAGTCCAGCTTGGAGACAATGGCTACATTCAACGGGAAATAGTTGAAGCTACATGCTCTGCTGAAGGTCGAAGAGGAAAGAAACAATATGCTATCTGCTCTTGAGGAAAGATTAAATCTTATGAGAGATAATCTTGATTTGTAACACCTTGTATCTTCTTTTATTGTATTTTTTTCATTAAATCAATAAAATCTGCTTTTTGATCAATGACTTGTCTGGTGTCTTTCTTTTCTTCTTCACTCTTTGCTTGTCTTGTGTAATTATCCACAAGTAATATAAGTTTTCCATATGAGAAAAACTTAACATGCAAGTTCTTTGGAAAGAACTGAAGAAGTGAAATTTCACCAAGTAAAATTCTTGAGGAATTAAAACACACTAACATTGACATTATAAAGTTAGTCTAGGAAAGAGAATTCACTAGGGATAAAAGAGTGTAGGTTGATTAGTCTATAAAACTGCATATTTCATACCACATCTTCACATTTATTTCATAATAGATTCTGCGAATAAACACCTCTCTTGCATATTTCAAGGTCCATGGTGTGCAATGAAGAAGAAGACCCTAAATCACCATTTAATGGGTGATTAAAGGCCTATAATATAGCCATTGATTTTGGAGAGCTGATTCGTCAAAACCAGGGCCCAAATCAGAAACCGGGACCTGTAGCCGATAGGTAACAGATGCGACAGCGTGCGGCAGAAAGCAACGCGCGCGACCTAGAAGAGCCGCATTTAGGCCGCGTTTTCGCAGTCGTACGGGAGCGGCCGCGGCCGTACTTTGGGCAAAGGGTTGTCCCCCTGGACCTTTTCCCCTGGTGCCTATATATACCCCCACAACCCCTGACCCCCTTTCCATTGGTGCCTATATATACCCCCATAGGGTTCTTCAGTTGGAGAGATACAGAGAGTTAGGGTAGTTTCTTCTTCATGTTGTAGTTTACGGTAGTTTAGATTAGTTGTTCTTCTCCTTCTTTTATATTTTTTATTTTGATAGATCATATAATAGGAAAGAGAGTACTCATAGGATGGAATAGAAAGTCCTTATAATGGAGGGTGACACTCGATGAAAGGTTCTTCCTTTATTTCTATTTGCTTCTTCTCTAACTCTTTACATGCTTAACTAATTTTTCTCTCATGGCAACTAACTACTAACTACTAACTAGTTTAACTTCTTACGTGATAATCCACATGAATCTAATATCCTCTACTTGACCTTACTCTTGCAAGAGCCATTGATGCTTCATGATGATGGATCTAACACTCTAAAATACCTAACTCTCTAACAAGTTAATACTATTTTACTCCATGCTTACTCTTATTTAGTTTTGATGGTTTAAGTGTAGCTTGCTCTTGTTTTGTTGAGTTTGGATGTGATGAGTTTAACATATGGGTCATATCTTAAAAAGCTCTTGAACCAAGGACTAGTGATGGCCAATGATACATGTGAGGCAACTATCACTAAGAGGTTAGCATGTTGGTAGAGTCATATAGTAGTTAGTAGCCATGAGTTTTCTTTTTTTTTTCAATTTGTTTTAGAAATACTATCCAAAACACACAAATACATTCTTTTCTATGTTTCCCACTTCTTTGTGTTTTCACCGTACTTCTCTTTTCATTCTTTATTTTGTTTTCTTTTCATTTTTTCAAACATTGAAGAACCGTTAACATACACATGCACAAATACCATGTAAGCTTTTATCGCCTTTCGTCCTTGTGGATTCGACTCGTTTTAGCCTCTATGCTATAACGAAAGTATTGAGAAAGCCAAAGCACACACTTTAAATTTTAATTTCAAAACATTCACTTTTCGTGCGCGATTTTTTCCCCGATCAAATTTTGGCGCCATTGCTGGGGATGGGAACGGTTTGATTTCACATTTTTGCTAACCTTTCTTCCTTGTTTTTTTTGGTGTGCAGGTTAAAATTTTTAGCATTGCAGCAGTCCACACTTTTTTGTGTAGTTAGGTAAATTCTTTTATTTTTTTATACTCTATTGCTAATATTTGTTACCTGTGCACTATAATAATTAAGAACTAAAATAAAGAAATTGGATGCTTTAAAACGGTTTAGACATTTGTATCTAGGCACATGTCAATTTTTATTCCAATATATTTTATTTTATTCATGTATTGTTATGATCTTGACAGAGGTGTACATATTGCATAGCATATAGTTAGGACAAACACATGGGTGATTAACTCTCTTTATGTGTTCATTCTTATCTATATTGCACACTTGCATGAATTGAAATTAAGGGTAATACCCAATACAACATATGGTGGAGAAGTCATTACCCTCCCCTAACCCAAAATTACCTCCCCACTCACACAACCCAAGCCTAAATAAAACTTGCAGACGTTAGCACTTAGGATATTTCAAACTCATTTAAGAGATTGACCTAAGGGGAAAGTTATTAGAAGTTGACTCTTTTCAATCGGTGTCTAAGGTTGGAGATTGAGAGGCGAAACCTCAAAAAATAGTGGTTTGATATAATTAGGCCCATTGCTCCGGCCGGATACCTCCCACTGATCTTACCCCTACTTGGCCGATTAACTCGTGGTTAGATTATGATAAAGTCTAGCCAGTTAGGAGTCTTCTAATTCTAAGTCAACCCTAGCATAGGCTTATTTTCTTTATCTTTTTCTTTGTTTGTTTGTTTGTTTTTGTTTGTTTTTTATTTTTGTAAATTGTGAAATAGATTTTAACAACAATAATTCTTTCAATCATAATATGAATCCATATTTCACCCCGACCTTATTTGACTCGGATAATTCCAACCACGTTATGTATAACGTGAACCAACCATATATGCCGAGTTGGGATTATCTGACTCAATATGACCCATATTCCCAATCCTATGATAATAATT
Source organism: Agave tequilana (assembly GCA_038442645.1). NCBI lineage: Eukaryota > Viridiplantae > Streptophyta > Magnoliopsida > Asparagales > Asparagaceae > Agave > Agave tequilana. The sequence continues at coordinate 4,580 of JAVJIF010024145.1, forward strand.
TTCAAAATAATTTTCACTCTTCACAGAGTACATGGGGATTCACCTTCCTCGAGTCTAATTTTCAACCACATTGTCCATAATTTTTCACAATATTCATTCTCCGATTCTGCTTCATATCCTCCTTTTCCTGTTCTACCAACTGAGAAAAATTACAATTTGGAAAGGAGTATGGAAGCCATGCTTGAGTCCTAATAACAAATTCAAATTTCCTCAATTCACAATCCTTCCTAAATAAAACTCCATATACTCCTTTTCTAGAATATCCAATTGAAGAAGGATCTGAGCTAGAAGAGTGTTTGGAAGTTTTTTTGTGAAAAATTGCAACGATTTCAAAATATGTTGGAATCATCATATCAGCCAAATTTTCAAGAGTCCTACTTATCTTTTTCAGTCTCACTGATTCAAAATGAACAACCATCAATACTGTACTTGAGTATGGAACCCTGAGTCCGAGCAACAATCACAAAGTCCATAGACTCACAATTTCACTACAATTTTCAAAATTAACTTTCATACTCACCTTTTCAAGAAGAACCAATTGCAAAAAGTATGGAAGACATGATTCCAACTCCAAATTTTGTTACCTAGTCTATCAGTAGGTTAGACTCACTAATGAGCGAATTGATCAATGAGAGCGAGGAAAGTCTTTCTTATCGACCTTTGACCGATCCTTATATCATTTACTCTACTGATTGGACCCAAGAATTATGTCATTTTGGAAATCATGTTTCAATTTCATCATGCCAATCTGAAATTGACCAACATTAACCTCTTGACATGTTGGCAAGTTATCCTTTTCCTAAAATTAAACTTGATCTTGAAAGTGATCACGAATCTCATGTTGGTGATTCCATTTCACTTTTTGATTCAATAGTGACTCTGGTATCTTTATCAGATTTTCTTTCTCTATTTCGGAGTCAACATTGAATCTTGTACCAGTCCACTGTAAAATTGAATCACTAATATCTTATGATCACACTCATTAATAGGAAAAGTGTGTGAACATCAATTCTTTAGTTTGGACCCTATTTTTGAACCAATTTTGACTCATTGTTGACTCTCAACTTGATCTGAGTCAAAATTTTCAGTCGGTATCGATTTTTTCCTAATCTAATTGAGTCCAAGTCCATCATCTCCCAAATCACACTTCATAGTTGGATAAGGATGTTGAAGAAAACGACTCAGTAATTATTTTTGAAAATTGAAAATTAGATGGGGATAAGTTTTTAAATAAGACCATTCAATCAATTATTCTTTTACTAGGTCGCATTATAGAGGTCACTGGTAGGTGTCTGAAAGATCTACGATATCTTGATTGGGTAGCAACGCTTGGCGCAATCAGACCACCACCGGAGCCACCACCATGAGGTACTTTTCCTTCCCTTACCATTTGTTTCATTTATCTATATATTCACGATGCATTGAGGACAATATATGAGTTAAGTGTGGGGGAGGGTTTACTAACATAGGTTGTTTTAAATTTTTTTCTTTTACTCTTCTTTTTAGAAACTTTTTAAAATTTTCTTTTGTATAAAAACTCTTTTCCTTTCTTTTTACAAAACATTTTGAAATAAGGGAAATAGTTTTGATTTTTTTTAAAGAAAATTAAGATTATCTTAGTAATTAGGAAGATCTAAAATTATAAAATTTTAAACCGAGTCAAAATAATCGATCTTGTTTTAATTTTAGGGTAAGAAAGTAAGCTTGAAAAGACAATTTGATCTTGAATTTTTTGCCTTAGATTTATGCACTTCACACTTGCACAATTTTTTTGATTGAAACAAAGACTGATAATGCCATAATATTATATATATATATATATATATATATATATATATATATATATATATATAATGATGATAATAAAAATCTTTTATTGAAGCTGGGTAATTATGCCTCAGGAGCATGATTATTCACGCCTAAAAAGATGGACAAAATCAAAATAATCCCCTTTAGTTTTGTGGCCTTGTACTCGAGTCCTTAAGTCAGAGGGATGTTTTCTCATCTGGTGCCCTAAGATCATCTGGTTTGAGAGTTACCGGCTAAAGGCTCGCTATCTGGGTAATTAAGAAAGCTTAAGAAAACTAAGGGAAGAAAAAAATAAAAAAATAATATATATATATATATATATATATATATACACACAAATCCATGGCATGAAAGTTAGAGTTGATATCCCAAAAATCTTCACAGTTCACAAAGTGCATAAGAGTTTTACGAAAGATTAAAGAATCGATTCAATTTTAAATTTTTACATTTAATTTATAATAAGATTTTGCATTTTGACATAGTTTAAGAAAGAACAATTTCTGGTTAACCTCTCACCTTAGTTCACTTATATTTTCACAAAAATATTTCAACACTTTTCTCTATTTTAAAAATAGATTTTCAAAATACTAACATTTGATTTCTTTCTTGATGGATTTTGTGAGTGTAATCCACTGAAAACCCTCAGGAGACAAAACTCCTCCTCTAGGGAAACCTAGAAGTTTAACGGCTTATTGCACATGCTTAGTGCAATCGCGTCACAAACGAAAATGATGTAATAATTCCTTTAGTTTGTTGTTTTGCTCGGGAGGAGCAAAACAAAAATATAGGGGTGTGATTAGTCTCTAAAGCTGTATATTTCATACCACATCTCACATTTATTTCATATTGAATTCTGCTAAAAAACACTTCTCTTGCATGTTTCTAGATCCATGGTGTGCAATAAAGCAGAAGACCCTAAATAACTGTTTAATGGGTGATTAAAGACCTATAATATAGCCATTGATTTTGGAGAGCTGATTCGTCAAAAATAGGGGCCCAAAACTAGAAACTGGGACCTGCAGCCGATAGGGGACAGACGCGACAGTGCGTGGCAGAAAGCGCCACGCGCGGCTCTAGAAGAGCCGTAGAAACACGGCCTGGGCCGTGTTTTGGCGGCCGTACGGGCGCGGCCGTGCCCGTACTTTGGGTCAGGGGTTGTCCCCTGGCCCCCTTTCCCCTGGTGCCGATATATACCCCCCTGAGGTTCTTCAGTTGGAGAGATACAGAGAGTTAGGGTAGTTTCTTCTCCAGATTGTAGTTTAGGGTAGTTTAGATTAGTTGTTCTTCTCCTTATTTTGTATTTTCCATTTTGATAGATCATGTAATAGGAAAGAGTGATCATAGGATAGAAGAGAAAGTTCTTGTAATAGAGGTGGCACTCTATGAAAAGTTCTTCCATTATCTCTATTTGCTTCTTCTCTAACTTTTACATGTTTAGCTAATTTTTCTCTCATGGCAACTAAATACTAACCACTAATTAGTTTAACTTATTACTTGATAATCTACCAGAATCTAATAGCCTCTACTTGGCCTTACTCTTGTAAGAGCCATTGATGGTTCATGATGATGGATCTAACACTCTAACATCCTAACTCTCTAACAAGCTAAGATTATTTTACTCCATACTTACTCTTATTTAGTTTTGATGGTTTAAGTGTAGCTTGCTCTTGTTTTGTTGAGTTTGGATGTGATGAGTTAACATATGGGTCATGCCTTGAAAAGCTCTTGAACCAAGGACTAGTGATAGCCAATGATACATGTGAGGCAACTATCACTAAGAGTTAGCATGTTGATGGAGTCATTAGTAGTTAGTAGTCATGAGTTTTCTTTCTTTTTCACTTTGTTTTAGAAATACTATCCATAAATCACAAATATATTCTTTTCTATGTTTTCCACTTCTTTGTGTTTCACCGTACTTCTCTTTTCATTCTTTGTTTTGTTTTCTTTTCATTCTTTCAAACATTGAAGAACCGTTAACATACACGTGCACATACCGTGTAAGCTTCTATCGCCTCTCGTCCTAGTAGATTCGACTCGTTTTAGCCTCTATGCTATAACGGTAGTATCGAAGAAGCCAAAGCACACACTTTAAATCTTGATTTCAAAACATTCACTTTTCATGTGCGTTTTCCCGATCAAATTTTGGCGCCATTGCTGGGGATGGGAATAGTTTGATTTCATATTTTTGTTAACTTTTCTTCTTTATTTTTTTGGTGTGCAAGTCAAAATTTTTAGCATTGTAGAAGTACACACTTGCTCTTGTGTGGTTGGGTAAATTCTTGTATCTTTTGATACTCTGTTGCTAATATTTGTTACATATGCACTATAATAATTAAGAACTAAAATACAAAATTGGATGCTTTAAAACAGTTTAGACATTTGCATCTAGACACGTGTCAATTTTCATTCCAATATACTGTATTTTGTTCATATGTTGTTATGATTTTGACGGAGATGTACATATTGCATATCATATAGTTAGGACAAACATGTGGGTGATTAACTCTCTTTGTGTGTTCATTCTTATCTATATCGCACACTTGCACAAATTGAACTTAAGGGTAAAACCCAATACAACATAAGGTGGGAAAATCATTACCCTCCCTTAGCCCAAAATCACCTCCTCACTCACACAACCCAAGTCTAAATAAAACTTGCTAGACGTTGGCCCTCTAGGGATATCTCGGACTATTTAAGAGATTGACCTAAGGGGAAAGATGTTATAAGTTGACTCTTGTCAAATCAGTGTCTAAGGTTGGGGATTGAGAGGCGAAATCTCGAAGAATAGTGGTTTGGCATAATTAGGCCCGTTGCTCCGGTGATACCTCTCACTGACCTTGCCCCTACCTGACCGATTAACTCGTGGTCAGATTCTGACAATGTAGCCCCCGTGGACAGTCTAGCCAGTTAGGAGTCGTCTAGGTCTAAGTCAACCCTAGCATAGGCTTATTTTCTTTTTCTTTTTCTTTATTTGTCTGTTTGTTTTTTTGTAAATTGTGAATAGATTTTAACAACAATAATTCTTTCAATCATAATATGAATCTATATTTCACCCCGACCTCATATGACTCGGATAACTCCAACCCAGTTATGTACAATATGAACCAACCATATATGCCGAGTTGGGATTATCCGACTCAATATGACCCATATTCCCAATCCTATGGCTATAATTTTCAAAATAATTTTCACTCTTCACAGAGTTCATGGGATTCACCTTCCCCGAGTCTAATTTTTAACCACATTGTCCACATTTTCACAATATTCATTCCCTGATTCTGCTTCATGTCTTCCTTTTCCTGTTCCACTAACTGAGAAAAAAATACAATTTGGAAAGGAGTATGGAAGCCATGCTTGAGTCCCAACAATAAATTCAAAACTTGCTTAATTCACAATCCTTCCTAAATCAAACTCCATATACTCCTTTCTAGAACATCTAATGAAGAAGGATATAAGTATAAGAGCGTTTGGAAGTCTTTTATGAAAAATTACAACGATTTCAAAATATGTTGGACTCAGAGGTGACGATCTGGACATAAACTGATTGAAATTCACTAAAATCAGAGCCCTATCATTCAGAGGTGATAGACTAAACATGATGGTAAAAAATTGTCCCTATTGGACTAAAGGAAGAGACTTGGCTATCTGTCAGTTCAGAGGTAATGAACTGGACATAATCGATTGAAAAGCCACCAAGCTCAGAATTTTGTCATTCAGAGGTGATAAACTAGACATAATAATAAAAGAAAGATAAATTCGATTTTAGGAACCTGTCTATTCTGAGGTGATTGACTAGACATGATTGACTAAGACACGCTAAATTCTGAATCCATTGACCTCTAAGACACGCTAAATTCTGAATCCATTGCCAGAGGTCATAATGTTAACATGATAGCTAATGCACTAGGGGCTGCAAAGTGAATTGGATCTGGGCACCTGTCATTTCAGAGGTGATAAACTGGACATGACGACTAAGAGACGCCAGACTCTTAATTCACTGTTTAGAGGTGATTGAATAACTTGATAGAAAGGACTCCCGGTCCTGATGGGAAAAAGAGAACAAGGTTATGGACTCGTTTATTCAGAGGTGGCGAACTGGATGTAATAGCTTGAGTACCATAGAGGGAAAATCTGGGCACTCGTCAGTTCAGAGGTGATAAATTAGACATAACTGACTAAAAACATCCGACTCAGAGTCCTGCCATTCAGAGGTGGCAAACTTGAGATGACGGCAAAAAGAGTTATTCCACTGGGGAATGTGATTTGATATTCCATGGGAAATTTAGCGTTTTTCTTGGAGTAGTTTTGAAAGGAATTGTCAGAGGCATAATGTTAATGTGACAACCAAAGTATCCACTGGGGACTGTAAAGGGTATTAAAAGACTCCGAGGGGAATCTGCTAAAAACTCGCTGGGGAGTTAAAAGGGATTCCATGTGGATTTTAGAGAGAAATTAGCATTCCCATAGATTCTATGAGAAAATACTTTTAAGAGTTATCAAAGATAAGCATTAACATGGTAATCATCTGGAGAAGATAGGAGACACACTCCTAGAAGTTATCAGAGGTAATAACTTGATACCTCTTCGAGGAATGGATGTTCCATGAGGATTTTGAAGAGAGAATTTAGCGTTCTCGTAGACTCTGTGGGGATTCTATAGGGAGTTGTCAGAGGTAATTAATAATTTAATAACTAGCGACTTCCAGGTGAATTTTCAGGAAGTCGTTTGTTGGATAACTCCACTGGGGATAGAGAAACGCTCATTCCCTGCGAGCTCTGAAAGAAATCTGTCAAAAGTATAATGTTAATGTGACAAGCATTAATCTGCAAAATTTGAGTGGACCTACCATTCTATGAAAAGGAATGACAAGTAGAGTTTTGATCCGCTTGGGATATATCAAAAATTTTGCTGATTGAGGTTTAATGTTAATGTGACAGGCTTGATCTGTAGTTCATTTTCTTAGGGAAATGACTACAGTTTTATATGGTTCTACTATTCCATAGACAGAATTGGCAAGGGACTTCGGTGGACTTGATCGTTCTTTGCAAACATAAGAATATTGCTAGAGAATTTGGCTGGGAATAGGAGGCAGTGCTCCTAAAATTAGTTTAAAGATCAAAGTAATCCCATTGGGGAATAGGAGAATAATACTCCTAAAATGAATTTTCTCTGGAAAGGAATAATCATTTGTACATTCTGAGGGAAATTTGATAGAGAGGTTCTATCTACTCTCAGGGGACTTTTCCTCAACTCTCCATTGATCGATTGGTTGCCACATACCTTGGCATGAATGTGGAAACGCTGAAAAAGTTTTACAAAGTTGCGTCTCGAGCCTTCTTCAATGCGTTCGGCTTGATAAGTCATTAGATAAACTCATTTAATCAGTTTATCTAACTTTTTTAATGAACGGGTTGTGAAGCCAGGCTTCAATTGATCGAAAAGAGGAGAATTGACTTAAGGCATGCCATCGTTACATGTGAAAAAGTCAGAGGTGAAGGCTTCAACATGACTTATTCGCTTTGTAGATATACCATTCCATGGGAGGGAATTACTAAAGAATTCTAGAGGATTTGAATAGGATAAGGTCCCTTAGGATTTTTAGTAAACTCTCAGCTATCAATGAATTTGGTTTGCCTTTACCAACTACCGTTTAAGTTTGGGCTAGCCATGCTATTCCTCTCAGCATGATGAGTTATCGAGGATCTTATATTAGCTTAGAAGCCAATATTTTCCTCTAACCTTCTTTATCGAAGGCTTCAGATCATGTCATTTGAAGTGGATCTTTCTGCATTTTACTGGTGACCTCTAGAATCTCACTGGGGATTACAGAGTTTTAGAGTAAACTTCATAGGAAATTTGTCAAGAAAGTCAAAATCCCTAATAAAGTGTTACCGAATCGGGGCTCTTGTTCTTGGCTGGTCGTCAAGTCGAGACATGGAACGTGAGTTCTGCAAGGAATTTATCGATTAAGTCGAGATTCCTTGCGAAGCTTAATTTTAGTTTGTCATAGCCAAGACTTAGGTTTGCAGCTGATCACTGAATCCAGATATGAATGTGAAAATAGTGAAAAGGTCCTACTATGATACGTCATGAACATTCTTTAATGAATTCAGCTTGATCGAGGTCGTCGCGAGACCAAATTGTGACTCACTGAATGACAGAGGTGAAGGGATGATTGGAGACATGCCACTATTACATATTGAACAATCACCGTCCTTTTAGATCGAGAGGAATGATCAGAAAGAAGAGTGTCTAAAATCACTACTTAAGCATGCTCAACTTCAAAATATGACCTATTCTTTCAAATGAGAAGAGTGACAAGGCTAAAACTAAAAATTTTGCCTTTGTCTTCTCTTCATTAATAACACATTGTATTGATGTCAACTAGAGCCCCAGAAGAAGCGGAGATGAATTTGATTCTGGTTGAGGAAGAGGATTTCTTGGGGGAGAAGAAATAGCCAGACAAGTCTGTCTTAATGACCAGAGGTTTAATGTTAATGTGGTCATGCACAGTAGTTTTTTTATCAGAGATTTGGTCTTAACTTGATCAGGGACTTCAAGAACTTGCCATTAATTGGTATCATGAGTGTGTCGCCATTTGGATTTGCTAGGCGATATGCTCCGTTGGAGTAGACTGTCTCCACTTAAAGCGTCCTTCCCAGAAATTTTCCTTGATCTTATGTGTCATGTCATAGGTCGCTTGATAGGTAAAACCAAATCTCGTTTCTGAAAGGCTCTCTTCTTGACCTTTTTGTTGAAGGTCTTCGAGATTCGAGCTTAGTACAATTCAATGCGCTGTCGTGCTTGTAGTCGCTTCTTGTCTAGCATTTCTAGCTCTTGGAGACGTAATCATCATTATCTCCTTCTTTCATCTTGGTTGTTAGAGTAACAAAAAGTGACGATATTTGTATCTCTAGAGGTATGTTTGCCTCACACCCATAGACTAGAGAAAAGGCGTGTTTCCTGTAGGAGTTCAGACCATCATTCGATAGGTCCAAAGATATTCGCTGAGCTTCTCATTCTAGTCTTGCTTGCTCATAGAGACGAACTTTTTGAGCTTGATGATCATCTTATTGAACACATCTGCTAACACATTGGCAGTAGGATTGTAAGCAGTTGAAGCCACATCCTGAATTTAGTACTTGTCGTAGAACTGATAGAAGATTGGCTTGCGAATTGGATGTCATTGTCATGGATGATCCGCCTGGGGACATCAAATTAGTGGATGATATGGTATTTGATGAAGGTTACCACATTAATGGTTTTAACTTCAATAAACGGTGCAGCTTCTGCCCACTTTGAGAAGTAATTGGTTATTACAAGGATGAACCGATGACCTTTTGCAGACGGAGGACCATTAGGTCCTATAACATCGATTGCCCATGCTTTGAATGGCCATGAAGTGACTGTGGGATGGAGTAGCTCTGGGGGTTGTTAATGAAATCCACGTGGATTTGACAGGCCTTGTACCTTCTTCCATATTCGACTGCGTCAGCAATCATAGTTGGCCAATAATTGCGAAGTCGGTGTAGTAGGTCCTTGAGCTTTGAACCTGGGTGATGAGCTCCACATATGCCATCGTGGGCCTCTTTAATCTCACGCTTCCGAGTTGGATAGATAACAAAGAAATATACCATTGTATAAATGGGGGTATAGCTAGAACGAGTAGATCTTCATCGAACAAAAGCCACTTCCTTGGGATCATCAGGCAGTATGCTATGTAAGGCATAATCAATGTTTGGGAATCGCTAATCTCTTGGTTTAAAGTTTGTTGAGATTATATGAACTTTGATAACCTTTAAACTGTACTTCTGACAGAAGAGATGACGATTTGCCACCGTAAGACGATAACTGGTATCTGTTGACAAGGCCAATGTAGTCGTGAGTGCAGTTAAAGCATCCGCCTTTGTATTCAACATGCAAAACACATGGCTAATGTAGAAGCCATCAAATGAGTTTGCCAACTTAATGGCTTCATGGTGATAAGGTATCAAGTCTTCTTGATAGACTTCAAACTCTCCTTTGACTTGGCTAACAATCAATTTGGAGTCACCATAAGCTTCAATGTATTGTACCCCCATTTGTTAAGTTGGAGGCCGATGAGCAAAGCATTGTACTTAGCTATATTATTGGAGTAAGGCTTCCTCAGTGAGATGCATGAGGAAGAACATGTTCTCTGGTGAGACAAATACCACCCCCACCTGGTAATAATCTTGCCTATAAAGCCTATTCTTGATGCATCGTCAAAGAACATCTGTCATACATCATTCCTTGAGGTTATATTGGCTTCGACAACCTCATCCGGAATGTCTATGTGTAGCTTTGAGGTTTCCTGAACTGGATGGGCTGCCAAAAAATTTACGAGAGCTTGACCTTTGACTGCCTTTTAGGGGACAAAAGTTATGCCGTATTGAGATAGAAGAATAGCCCAATTAGCCATTCTCGAGCTCAAGGACACTGGCTTCGTCATGAGGATATGAAGGGGATTGGTGATTGGTAGTCAAAAGTGCATTTTTATCATAACATTTATCATCACATTTTCATATTTATTCATATAATTCTGCACATTTACTAATATTTTATTATTTATTGTGTGCAGGCCTCGAGTTCTTATTTTTATAAGAAATAAAGCTTAATGAAGCCCAAAGCCCATATCCAAGCCAAGTCCAAGCCCAGGTGTAAAAGTGCAAATACCAAATGTCAAAAGTGCAAATACATAAGGGCCAAAGTTGCAAATACAAAGAAGAGGGAAGGATAGACTTCTATTCAACCCTAAATGCTTGCAGGAAAGAGTTTAAAGATAAATTCGGATTCAGACTGTACATGTTTAGTATTCAGATCATAACTTTTGCTACAGATATGCAAATCCGATGATTCAAAATGCTCCAGAAAGAAGACTGGAAGCCCTACAACTCTTATATTGATCAAACTTTCCAATTCAGTCTGTAGATAAGCCAATTTTGGCGATCAACAGGATAATAAATTGCAGGACAGATTTGATTTGAACTTCTATGGATAAGTGCCACAAGTCTGGAGATAAGATTTTTTGGGAGAGTTGTACTAGGACTCTACATCTTCCAACTCCTATAAATACCCCTGCAGATGCAACACAGAAAGCGTCCAGAGGCAGAGCCAGAGGGCCAAATCTAGGGTTTTAGGTTTTCTTCTTATAGTTTAGATTTTCTTTCCTCCATTGTAATTTTTATTTTTTCCTTTTTGTAAAAACTGAGAGGAGATGATGTTCTCATGGAGGAAGGGATCTACTTGTACTGATGGTGACAGTCGGTGTAAGTTTTATTTTTTCACCATTGTTTAATAATCGAATCGAGGTTTGTTTTTGTTCTTTTATTATTTTTGTTTTTTTTTGTTTGTTTAATCTTGTGTATCTCAGTATTTGCTTTATTCTATTTTCTCTCTAATGTCTTGCCCACCATGAGAACCAACTGCTTCGAGACTACCTAGCCAAAGAAGAGCCCTTGATGGCCTATGGCGATGAACAGGTCTTCATAGTTGTCTTTTATTTCATAATGTAGATTAAGAAGGCGGACGATCCTATACGCCATGCTTGTACGCCTTCCGAGAAAAGGAAATCTCAGTCAAAATTTTGGCGCCGTTGCCGGGGAGGGACGGTAAGTTTATCTCTAAAACAAAATTTTAATTTTTAACTAATTCTTTATTCTTTTCTGTTTGCAGGTTTGGAGAACAGGAAACAGAAACATAGCAGCAGCAGTGGACATATTGCTATTCTGTGTCTCTGCCCTCGAAGACAGAACACCAGAACCTACTGTTTTGCCGCGGATCCGCGGCCAGAGCCGCGGAAACGCTGCAACAGTAGAGAACTACTGATTGATATTTTTGCAGGTTGCTGCAAATTGTAAATTCTGTTTACTGCTCTATTTATTTTGTTCTGTGATATACCTGTAAATTGCTAATAATTCAACAGTAAGTTATTGGTTGTTAAAAATAAAAATTGATTAGACGTTTGCATATTAGGCACGTGTCTTTTCAATTATTTTTATTTACTGTTGAAGAGTGCTGGAGGAGCAAGGTACGTACGCATTGCATGTAGAATAGGACTCATCTCTTGGTTGATTATCTGCTTTGAGTGAATTCTATCTATTTATCTTGTACACTTGCACTAATTCATCTTAAGGGCATAACCCATTAACAAGATAAGGTGGGGATTTCATCACCCTTCCTTAGCCCAAAAATCATATCCCAAGCACTCACTAACCCAAGCCTAACTAAAAAAGAGTAGACGTTGGCCCTAGGGACATCTCGGACTCAATAGGAGATTATCCTAAGGGGGAACAGTGCTGGAAGTTGACTCTTGCCAAATCAGTGTCTAGGAAAGGGATTGAGGGCCGAAAGCCCGAAGATTGGTGGTTATTTAATTAAGGAACGTCTTTGACGGAAAACCTCCCACCACTCTTGCCCTGACCTGGCTGATTAACTCGTGGTCAAAGTCTGCACCCGACCTCCCGTGGACAGTCTAACCAATTAGGAGTCGTCTAGGTCATAGGTCTACCCTAACTTAGGATAGAATTTTTTTTCTTTTTGTTTGTTTATTTGTTTGTTTGTTTGTGTTGGTATGATATGGCATATAATAATAATTTTTCCAACTTTAATCCATATTACACACCTAACTATTTTTCGGATATTACCAACCCGGCATATCATAACTTTGACCAATCTAGTGTGCCGGAATGGTCTTATCCAAATAATTATAACCCATACCCCCCATCTTATGACCATGATTTTCATACTTTCAACTCGTCACAGAGTTCATGGGGATTCGAGTCCCCCGAGTCCAATTTTCAACCGACTTGTCCTCAGTCTCCACCCAGTCCACATTCTTTCAATGAGTCATACTTAGATCCACCCAGTCAGAATAGACTACCATCTATCGGGGAAATGATAAGTATGCATGAGTCCAAGCAACAATTACCATCAATCGGAGAAATGATTATGCGTGAGTCCACCGACTTACAATTTCATCACGATTACACTTCATCCTTTCAAGTCCAATCACAACACGATGCACCTATCAACTATGAAGGGATGCTTGCAGCCATGACTCAGGCTAGATTAGCCCGTGATCGTGATATAGATATGATGGTTCAATCTTTACGTTCTCACCGTTCGGCCATTTCTGATATCATTGACCACTCTCGTAGAGCCTACGAACCAAGTTGCTTTGGACAACAAGAATCTACTTCAGTGCCATCATTTGAATTTGCTGAAACTCCAATTGTTGATAATTTGGCAAGTTTTTCCTTTCCTGAAATAGAACTTGAACATGAATATGATCATGATCTCCCACTTGATGATTCAATTTTACTTTCTGATTCCATAATGACTCCAGTGTCTCCACCTGATTTCACTTTTCCCGAGTCAACATTGGATCCTGTTCCAATTCATCATGATATTGAGTCACCTATAATTGATGATCATATTGAACTTGACCAATTGTGCAATTTTGAAAGTCCCATGGATAAATTGGCAAGTTCTGATTTTTATAACATTGAACCCAATGAGATATGTGACCTAGATTCTCAAATCTGTAATCAAGTTCAAATTCCCGAATCATTATTGACTCCTATTTTGTTACCCGACTTAGGTAATCTTTTAGAGTCAGTTTTGATTCCCACACCTATCATTCCTGAACTTGAATCACCAACATTGAGTCACATGCCATTGTGGGAAGTTGATTGTGGATTTGAGCTTAAACTTATTGATTTGGACCCACTTCCTGAACTTAGCCCGACTCCTGAGCCCTTACTTGATTTGAGCTTCTTCCCTGAGTCGGTATTCGTTCCCGCACCTATAATATCCAAGTCAATAATTCCATCTTTTCATACTCCATTTTGGGACAAGGAGGTTGACACAATTGACTCTGAAACTAATTATGAATTATGGAAATTTGATGGGGTGAAAATTTTAAAAAATGATTATACATATATTTTAGTGGGTTATAGATGAAAAATTTCTGGTGGGTTTCACCAACTACTACATTATCTTGATTGGGTAGCAACGCTTGGCCCAATTAGACCACCTCCGGAATCACCCCCTAAGGTAATTTTCCGCCTTCCCTTGTTCTGTTTCATGCATATATGCATTCATTCATACATTGAGGACAATGCATGAGATAAGTGTGGGGGTGGGCTTTACTAACATACTAACATAGGTAGAAACTAACAAAAATTTGCTAATAAAAAAAAATCTAAAAAAAAATGTTATAAAATGGACAATATTTTGACTTATCTTTTGAAAGAAATCTAAGTTAGTCTTAAGAATTAGGAAAATCATAATTAGGATTTCTAAAAACTTGGTCAAAATAAATAAATTGTTGAATTTTTAGGTATAGGAGGAGAAATTGAATAAGTAGTTAGTCTTCATTTTTACCTTAATGAAATGTGCATACCTAATGCATATCTAGGATTCTAAGACAAAGACCCTTGTGCCTCATAAAAAAAATGTCTAAAAAAAAAAAATATTCACCAATTAAGCTGGATACATGTGCCTCAAGAAGCATAAGTATTCACGACTAAAGGTGAGTAATAAATAAAAAAAAGCCCTTAGTTTTGTGGCCTAGTTCACTCGAATTTGAGTCCGCGGGGTGTTTTCTCACCTGGTGCCCTAAAGCCGACCGGTTTGGGAGCCACCGACTTTAAGTTCGCTACATGGGTGGATTAGAAAGCCAAAGAAAACTGAGAAATAATATATATGTATTAACACATCTAATAGTCAATTAGTTAGGTATGAGGGCCTCAAGAAGCCTTGATACTTATACGAAAGAAATTAGATGAGTTATACATGCCAAAAAAAAAAATTATATTAACACATCTAATAGTCAATTAGTTAGGTATGAGGGCCTCAAGAAGCCTTGATACTTACACGAAAGAAAATTAGATGATGTTATAAAAATAATAAAGAGGCATGAGAGTCCAAGTTAAGGAATTGCTAGTAAAAATTCATAAGGATGCATATGATTTTTGGTAACGAAAAAGACTATATTAGAAATTCAATTTTAATCCTTACCTAAAATGAAAACAATTAACTTTATAAAGACTAAATTTGAAGAATGAATAAAAATGATAATCCTAAAACTTATAGACTACTTAGTCTCTTCAATAATAATTCAAATATTTTCCTTTTTAAGGATTTTGTGGGTGCAATCCGCTGAAAACCCTCACGAGACAACACTCGTCCTCTAGGGTAACCTAGAGGTTTAACGGCTTGTTGCACGTGCTAAGTGCAATCGTGATTCCTACGAAAGTGAGTTAGGTTAGATTAATTCTTCTTTTCTTTTTCTTTTCTTTGTTTTTACTCGAGGACGAGCAAAAAGATAAGTGTGGGGGTGTGATTGGTAGTCAAAAGTGCATTTTTATCATAACATTTACCATCACATTTTCATATTTATTCATATAATTCTGCACATTTACTAATATTTTATTATTTATTGTGTGCAGGCCTCGAGTTCTTATTTTTATAAGAAATAAAGCTTAATGAAGCCCAAAAGCCAATATCCAAGCCCAAGTCCAAGCCCAGGTGTAAAAGTGCAAATACCAAATGTCAAAAGTGCAAATACATAAGGGCCAAAGTTGCAAATACAAAGAAGAGGGAAGGATAGACTTCTATTCAACCCTAAATGCTTGCAGGAAAGAGTTTAAAGATAAATTCGGATTCAGACTGTACATGTTTAGTATTCAGATCATAACATTTGCTACAGATATGCAAATCCAATGATTCAAAATTCTCCAGAAAGAAGACTTGAATCCCTACAACTCTTATGTTGATCAAACTTTCCAATTCAGTCCGTAGATAAGCCAATTTCGGCAATCAACAGGATAATAAATTGCAGGACAGATTTGATTTGAACTTCTATGGATAAGTGCCACAAGTCTGGAGATAAGATTTTTTGGGAGAGTTGTACTAGGACTCTACATCTTCCAACTCCTATAAATACCCCTGCAGATGCAACACAGAAAGCGTCCAGAGGCAGAGCCAGAGGGCCAAATCTAGGTTTTAGGTTTTCTTCTTATAGTTTAGATTTTCTTTCCTCCATTGTAATTTTTATTTTTTTCCTTTTTGTAAAAACTGAGAGGAGATGATGTTCTCATGGAGGAAGGGATCTACTTGTACTGATGGTGACAGTCGGTGTAAGTTTATTTTTCCACCATTGTTTAATAATCGAATCGAGGTTTGTTTTTGTTCTTTTATTATTTTTGTTTTTTGTTCTTGTTTAATCTTGTGTATCTCAGTATTTGCTTTATTCTATTTTCTCTCTAATGTCTTGCCCACCATGAGAACCAACTGCTTCGAGACTACCTAGCCGAAGAAGCCCTTGATGGCCTATGGCGATGAACAGGTCTTCATAGTTGTCTTTTATTTCATAATGTAGATTAAGAAGGCGGACGATCCTATACGCCATGCTTGT
This sequence comes from Agave tequilana, assembly GCA_038442645.1. NCBI lineage: Eukaryota > Viridiplantae > Streptophyta > Magnoliopsida > Asparagales > Asparagaceae > Agave > Agave tequilana. The sequence continues at coordinate 20,829 of JAVJIF010024145.1, forward strand.
ACGCCTTCCAAGAAAAGGAAATCTCAGTCAATTGGATCTTGAAATGACATATATGGTTTGACAAACCAAATAATGTCGTGCCTTCTGGACTGCAAAGACAAGAGCTAGGCACTCCTTCTCGACAGGGTTGTATCGAGATTCAGCTCCAATCAGAGTTCTTAGATAATAGATGGCATGTTCGAAGCCTTCATTGTTCTTTTGTGCTAGAAGAGTGACTAAAGAGTGGTCCATAGCTCGCACATAGAGCAAGAATATATTTCCCGAAATAGGAGCTAACAGGACTGGAGGCTTAGTTGGATACTCCTTGATATCCTCGATAGCCTTTTGGCAAGGTTCATCCCATATAAAGGAGACTCCTTTCTTCATTAACTGTGTAAATAGTTGGTAACTGCCCGAAAGATTTACAATGAATCTTCGGATGTAGGCGAGTCTGCATTGTAGACCTCTGAGCTCTTTAAAGGGGAGGTTGCATGCTCTCAATGGCCTTGGGTTTTTTAGGTTAAGATGAATTCCTTTGGATGTGACAATAAAACCAAGGAACTTACCACTCGACACTCCCAAAAATGACTTGGTCGAGTTCATCTTCAGTTGGTGAGCCTACATGATGTCGAACACGGTTCTCAGGTCATCGTGATGGTTGCTTTTGTCGTGACTCTTGACTGCAATATCATCAACATAGCATTCCACCATTTTTTGTAGATGATCACAGAAAATTATGCTCATGGCACGTTGGTGAGTTGCACCCACATTCTTTAATTCGAACGGCATTACTGTGTAATAGTATACCTCTAATGGCATTCTGAATGATGTATGCTTCTCATCATTTGGTTACAACATGATTTGATTGCACCCTAAAAAGCCATCCATAGAGGATATCCTTTCGATGCCATATGCATTGTCAATTATGACATCAGTGATGGGCAACGAAAATTCGTCCTTAGGACAGGTTGTTTTGATATCATGAAAGTCAACGCAAACTCTGATCTTCCCATTTTTCTTAAGCACATGGACAATATTAGCAACTCAGCCTGGGTGCTATTCCTTTCGAATGAAGTCACATTCGATAAGTTTATGAACTTCAGTTTTGATTGATTTCATGATTCGGGTCGAAACTGTCATTGTTGTTGCTTAACCGATTTGAAATCCGGTTTAATGTTGCGATGATGCATAGCCACCTATGGATCGAGGTCAGACATGTCTTTATAGCTTCAAGCAAAGACATCAATTAACTCACATATGAGGGATATAAGGTCTTATTTCTCTATTGGCGATAGGCCTTCGCTTATAGAGATGAGCTTTGGATGTGCTTGATTACCCACATCAACTTGGATCACTTTATCTTTGGTCGGATGTTCACGTTGTTTGAAATATTTCTCCCATTGAAGATCAAGTTGCTGAACACACAGATCGGTGTCGAATGGATCAATGTCTTCATCTTGCTTCGCCTGATTGATAGATGTCATGTTGACAAAGAGTTTCTTAAAGACTACCACCACACTAATATCAGAGTCCCAACTAGATGAGTCTGATGATTCGATGGTAGGGACTCGTCAGACTCTGATTGAGGACATGGAGTGACATATTCCAACCCTCTGCATGTGCAATTGTAATAATTGGCTGATTTTCCTTCCAGTACAAAAAGTTACAAAGGGATGCGCCGCCCTTTACCGAAATTCAAACCATCCCCATAATTCAAGTTGTATCCCATTCTTTTCATTATATGGTGTACTAACCATGCGTAATGAAAGAATTATGGGGGTTCCAAGTCGTCATCTGATGTCCCTAGATGTCGTGGCCCTAGCTCGACCTCTGCCAAATACAATCAGTTATTGATCCCTTTAGAAGGAGGGACAATGAAGACAGACCCTTCATTGTCCTTTATATGCATGCATGCCATTTTCGAGATGGGCAAAGGCTTGTGTAAGGAACTAATATCTACAGATTTTAATATGTCCTCAAAACATAAAGAGTAATCAAAAGTAATATTTTTATTAAGGATCCACCCACCGTTATTTTTGGCAGGGTTTTACAATTAAGATCATCTAGATACGCTACAATTGGTTTCATGCTAAAGGTAGCAGGCGCATCATCTTCTGATTCTGAGTCTATTTCGTTGCCACTATTGATATCATCAGGCCATGGTTCCTTCACTGCCTCATTATTCTCCTGGTAGAGCAGGGAATCAGTGAAGTAATTCCCACTCCTTTGAACAGTTGCATTTTGGCGAACGTTGTTCAAATACAGTATCATCGCCTACATATTTGAAGCACTGGTGCAACATGGAGGGGACGATCCAATTGGCATGGATCCATGGTCATCTGAGCAAGAGGTTGTAAGACGTGTTGGCATCAATTACGTAATATGTCACTTCTGATTTCAAATATCCAATTTGGCATCGGAGACGTATCTTGCCCAGAGGATGACTATTCCCGACATTTAAGCCATAGATGGTTGTAGTAGTGGTTGACAACCTGCTTAGTGGGATGCCAAGGAAGTAGAGAAGCTACTTTGAGATGATGCTCAAAGCAGATCGGGGATCAACTTGGACCTCTCGATGCATGTAGAACCAATTAGCCAGTATAGTACAAAGGTCTATCATGCTTATTATCTTTAAGGAGCATGTCTTCAAGAGTGAAGGTAATGGATGACACTTGATGCTGCACCAAATGACATTGGAGACACGGGGAACTTGTATCAGGAAGGACGTTGAGTCAGCAAGTGCATCCCAGGCGCCTCTCTTGTCTACTTTGAGAGAAGAAGTAGCTCATGTAGAGTGATACGAGCTGAGCTATTGACAAGTTGTGCCAATATGTCAAAGCAAAAAGGAGTGTTGAGCCTCTTTGAAGGATCCTTCTTCAATGATTTGTCGAATCAGACCTTCTTTTGCTTTCCTTTGTCTAGTGGTAGGAATGGTGCTGAAGCCTGGGCTAGTGTAGTTGTTCCCAACATCGTTGGCTGTTGTGTCTCATCGGGGGTTTGGTCGTTCTGTCGCAAGTACTATTTTCTAGACCGAGTACCTATTTGGCTGAGAGGTAGCAGGCTATGTTGCTTAGGCAAGCTTCTCTTCTTTCGAGTCACTGAGAGAAGCTATAGTCACGGCGTCATCATCCATTGCTAGGAAGATAACGTTACATGACTTACCTTTGAGCTTGGGCTTGCTGGATTCCCATTGCTCACCTTTGACGATATTCGGATGGACCTACATGATTTCTTCAGATTCTGTCATCATTGGAATGAGACCCTTGGCTTTTTACTTTTTCACCAATGGTTTAATGACGTCCAGCTTGCCTTTAGGGACTGGGGCCAATCCATCCTAAACAGTCGTCTTTAGGAAGGTCCCGATATTGAGAGTCACCATGTTGGTAGTGACTTTCTTTTGCTCTGACTTGAGGGTCAGAACTTCAGCATCCACTAATGCTTGTATCTTTCCCTTGAGGATAAAAGACCCGCTGGGGGGATGATGCACCATTTTATGGAAGAGGCAGTAGTTTGGGGTCATTTGTACGCCTTATTTCTTTTGCCGGACTTTAGGTATCTAGAGCTTATTATCCTTGTTAAGTAGGTGGAAGATGGTCACCACCTGTTCATCTTTGAAAGAATATTGTCTTGACGGAAACTTAAATTCGTGATTGTTGCTTGCGCCACTCCTTTTATGGTTTAGTGGAGCTTCCCCAAACAACTCAATTGCCATTGTTTCTTTCCCTTTGGATTGAAAGGTTGGGCTACATCACACCCCTTTGTGCTGACCCCCATTTGTTCTTGGGCACTGAGGGCTTGAAATTTTTAGTTGATTTCTCAGCTATCTCTGCTTGTTCAACAAGCTTCTTTCAAGTATGGCTTTGATAGCTCCTTTACGAACTTCTGCTCTGTCTAGGAAGTTGTGCCTACATGTTTGAAGTAACATGAGTAAGGGCATGCCTGCGGGGCACAGGAGAGGGAGATTGCGAAATCTCTTAATTTATTCCCGCACGAATTCTCCTCCTTTCTGAACCATCGAGATGAGCTTATCTATGGCACCTCGGTGTCATCCTTGTAAAATTGAGAAAGGAATTGGGTTTTCAGATTAACCCAATAATTGATGGAGCCGTTAGGAAGGCTCCTAACCAGTCAAGGACTACCAGGGTGCTGATGATCAGTCGGGCCATGACAACATCATTATCTATAATGTTGCTGGTCTGTAATCGAAAGTAATAGATATGCTGATTCGGCGAGCTCTTGCTATCATACTTGTGCAACGTATGTAGCTTGAACATAGGCAGATAGGAAACTGAGTCTCATTCCAGCGGGTAAGGACGCTGATCCTTACTTTCTTCAGTTCATCCTTCTTAGCTTAGGGATGCAATCTGAGCTTGGATACCTTTGATAGCATCGACATCAATTGCAGATGTCACACCCCGCTTCCTAAAATATGAATTACGGGTACGTGACGATGGCCAGCAGATACTCACGAAGAGTGAAATCTCTTTCATAAGTACCTTAGGCTGTCAATAACAAGCAGGATAGCACACATATATGCACATACAACCAAGCATAGGGATAAAATCACATATATGAAAAATTAAATCATAAACAATATCATCCACTATATCTGAATAAGACAAGTCAAGAAAGAAAACTAAACTCACCAGAGAACAGCGGAACCAGAACATGAATAACTCTCTATACCAGTTTTCTGATCTAAATACTAAAAAATAATATAAAGGTCCGTCAGAAGAGGACTAGCAAGAGTACACGAAGGAAAAAGAACAGTAAAAGAGAGAATATAAAGATGTAAAAACAGTTAGTAGGACATAATAGTATGTTTGGCAGTATCGATAACTGAAGGTAATAATAATAACAAAAATAATCAGCAAGATAGATCATGTACAATAAGACCGTGCATGCATGGTGTGACATGTATATTATGAACATGAGACGTCCTGGACAAGTAACTATCATGTCAAATAGTCACAAGCTCACAAGAATTCAGATCACAAGATAAAATAAAATGGTTTGTCCAGGAATGTCATGTAGTCAAGATAATGCATGTCACATGAGTCTCAAGTGTCATTATCTTGAAAATACATGTCAGGTACTGATAGGTAGTAAAAAATGCATATTTATCACTACATTTACTATCATATTTCCCTATTTATTCCTATAATTATGCACTATTACTAATGTTTTATTATTTAATGTGTGCAGGCCTTGAGTAACTATTTCAATAAAAGAATAAAGCCTAAATGAAGCCCAGAAGCCCAAAAAGCCCATGTGCAAGCCCATGTGCAATATTTGTAGTAATTTAGAAGTTTCATATTATTCAACCTAATCTAAACTTAGATTTTTAAACTCTTTATTTAAAATCTAAGTGAAGAAAAGGAAGGATAAGAAAGAACTCCTAATTGCTAAAAGAAGAGGAAAAGGATGGACTTTTACTCAACCCTAGTTACTTGCAAGACAAGCTAAAGATAAAAGGAGAAGAGTTTAAAGATAAAAATCGTTTCAAAAAATTCGGATTCAGACTGTACACATTTTAGTGTTCAGATCATAACTTTTGTTACAGATATTGAAATTCGATAATTCAAGATGCTCCAGAAAGAAGCTTTGAAGGACTACAACTCTTATGTTGATCGAACCTTCGAATTCAGTCAGCAGATAAGCCATTTTTGTGATCAACATGATAACAAGTTGCAGGACAGATTTGAACTTCTATGGATAAGTCAAAACAAGTTTGGAGATAAAAGAAATTTCAAATTCAGAGATATTTTGCTCCTCTTATCTTCATAAGCTTCTTATCCTCTGGTTTTCTCCTATAAATACCCCTGCATAGCAACAGAGGAAGGGCAGAGTGCAGAAACTAACTTAGGGTTTTTCTTAGGCTAATTTTTAGATTGTAACCTTGGTTTTTATTTTCTTCATGTAATTTTTGTTTTATTATGTAACTAAGAGGAGAGGATACTTTCATGGAGGAAGGAGATCAAGCTTGTACTGAGGTGACATTGGTATAAGTAAATCTTTTCTTCCATTATTAATTGAATCAAATCGAAGTTTCTGTTTCTTCTATTCTTGTTTTGTTTTTGTTTCCCTCTTTTGTGTTTGTGGAACCATATGAATCCAAGAGCTTTGAAGTTGCCTTCTCCTTGCAAATGTCGTTGATGGTTTATGGTGATGAACATCTATTTCTATGGTAGTATAGCTCGCCTTTTATTTGTAGTATAGATCGAGAATGGGGAAGATCTCATATTCCATGCTTCGCTCGCCTTCAAAGAAAGGTACATCATTGACACAGTTCAAAGATAAGCAGACGCCGAAGAGGTAAGTATGTTTTTAGTTTTCTTTCTTTTAATTTAGTGTAAATAACTAACACCACAATATTCCCAATCTTTTTCACACTTCTTCAATTTCATTGTAAATATCACTTCTAGTTTCTCCATCTTCTTAATCTACCACTTCTTTCTAACCTGACTTTAACAACTATTAATTGTAGCATAAAAGAGAACTTACTAAACAAGCTTCCATCGCTAGTCCCTCCCTGTGGATCACGACCCGCATAGCCACTTGCTATAGCGGTAGAATTGAGTACCTTGCACATCCTTTTTTTAAATCTGAAATACTATATTTTGTGTGCAGGTAAAATCTCTATCAAAATTTTGGCGCCGTTGCCGGGGAGGGATGGTAAGTTATTCTCTAAAAAAACTAATATTATTTATTATTTTTTTATTTGCAGGATCAGAGAACAGGAAATATAACATCAGCAAAGGACATATAGCAACTCTGTGCCTCTGCCCTCGAAGGCAGAGCAGCAGAGCCTACTACAGAGCCGCGTTTGCGCGACAATAGCTACGTTTGCGCGGTAATAGCCACGTTTCCGCGGCCTGAGTAGTGAACTACTCACTCAGTTTTCTGCAGGTTGCTGCAAATTGCAAGCTTTGTTTAATGCTCTGTTAACTTTTCTCTGTAATCACCCTGCACACTGCCTGCACACTGCTAATTAATTAACAGTAACCTATTTGTTAAAAAAATAAAAAAAATTAGACTCTTGCATCATAGGCACGTGTCTATTTAATTTTTTTTATTTCTGTTGAAGAGTGCTGGAGACAAGGTACATTCGCATTGCATATAGACTAGGAAGCACCCTTGGCTGATTTTCTACTTTTGAGTGAATATTTGTCTATTGCTTTACACCTGCACTAAATCACTTTAAGGGCATAACCCATAAATAAGATAAGGTGGGGATTTCATCACCCTTTCTTGCCCACAAATCATCTCCATTGTACTCACAACTCTAACCCTAAATAAAAATAAGTAGACGTTGGCCCTAGGGACATCTCGGACTCAATTAGGAGATTATCCTAAGGGAAAACGGTGTTGGAATTTGATTCCTGCCAAATCAGTGTCTAGAAGGGGATTGAGGGCGGAAAGCCCGAAGGTTAGTGGTTACTTAATTAAGGAACGTCTTTGACGGATAACCTCCCACCAATCTTGCCCTGACCTGGCTGATTAGCTTGTGATCAACGTCCGCATTATACCTCCCATGGACAGTCTAACCAGTTAGGAGTCATCTAGGTCATAGGTCTACCCTAACTTAGTTTAGAATTTTTGTCTTTTCCTTTGTTTGTTTTTTTTTGTTTCTTTGTTTGTGTTTTATTATGTTATATGGCTTATAACAACAATTTTTCTAATTTTAATGGTAATCCATATTACACACCAACCTCTTTTTCGAATATTACAAACCCGGCATATCATAACTTTGACCAACCTAGTGTGCTGGAGTGGTCTTATCCGAATGAATATAACCCATGCCCCCCATCGTATGACCATAATTTCCATAACAATTTCAACTCTTCACAGAGTCCATGGGGATTCGCCTCCCCCGAGTCCAATTTTCAACCAACTTGTCTTCCTTATCCACCTTGTCCACAATATTTTCAAGATTCATACTCAGTTCCACCAGTTCATAATAGAAAACCATCTATCTTGGACATGATGATGCGTGAGTCCAAGCAACAATCACAGAATCTGACGGACTCACAATTTTATCGCGATTATCACAACAACACTTCATCTTTTCAAGTCCAATCACATCAAAACAATGAACCAATCGACTATGAAAAGATACTTGAAGCCATGACTCAGGCTAGAATCGCGCGTGATCATGACATAGATATGATGGTTCAAACTTTACGTTCTCACCGTTTGACCATTTCTGATGTCGCTAACAATTCTGTTAGAGCCGAAGAGTCACGTTGCTTTGGAAAACAACATTCTATTTCAGTACAATCATTTGAACTTGCCCAAACTCTAATTTTTGAAAATGACATTGATAGTTTGGATAGTTATTCATTTCCTGAAATAGAACTTGAGAATAATCCTGACCTTCAACTTGGTTATTCAATTCTACTTCCTGATTCAATAATGACTCTGGTGTCTTCACCTGATTTTAATTTTCTCGAGTCAACATTGGATCCTGTGCCAATTCATAATGAAATTGAATCACCCATCATTGATGATCATCATATTGAACTTGACCAATTTCATACTTTTGAAAGTCCTATTGACAAATTGGCAAGTTCTCAATTTTATGAAATTGAACTCAACGAGATATGTGACCCTGATTCTCAAATTTGTGATCCAGTTCAAATTCTCGAATCAATATTGACTCGTTTTGTTACCTGATTTGAGTAATATTTTAGAGTCAGTTTTGATTCCCACACCTGTCATTCTTGAACTTGAACCACCAATTTTAAGTCACATTCCATTGTGGGAAAATGATTGTGGACTTGAGTTTTAACTTCTTGATTTGGACCCACTTCTTGAACCAAGCTCGACTCCTGAACCATTACTTGATTTAGTTACTTTCTTGAGTCGGTATTCGTTCTCGTACTTTCTAAGTCCAAGTCAATCATTCCATCATTTCACACTCCATTTTGGGACAAGGCGGTTGACACAATTGACTCCGAATATTATTATGAAATTTGGAAATTAGATGGGGGGGAATTTTTAAAAATGTTCATACACACATCATTTTAGTGGGTTATCCTGTTGGAACCTGACAAGTTCAAGATATTGAAGCCTCTCCAATTACAAGATTTTGATGATGGACGAACACTACTACCACATGATGATTGCTCTACCTCAGATGAAGATTACTGAAGCTTATGGGTGTTTGTGGAAGTTGTTGTGTAACTTAGAAAGATTTGTAATAGCCTTGATCACTTACACACAAAATAAACCTTCCCAAGTCGACTTACCCCATTTATATAGTCAGCTACCCAAATGTAGTCGACTTGACATAAAGCCCTAGTCGACTAGTCCACTTAGAACAAAAACTCCTAACTCTCTGTTTGGACTCTGTAAGCCAATTAGTCGACTTGACTTTCTTACCTAGTCGACTAACAGATACTCTAGTCGACTAACCCTATTTCCAAGTCGACTAATCTTTGACACAAAATTATCCAACTCTCTGTTTCTTTTCTGAAACAAAGTTAGTCGACTACCCTTTTATTCAGTCGACTAATACAGTTATAAGTCGACTACAAGTTAGTTATAGTCGACTAATTTCAGTTATCCAGAAACTTTTATTTCCACAGACACTTCCCTAGTCGACTAACAATCTTACCTAGTCGACTAATAAGTGAACTTTTGCCTAGCCTAGTCGACTAATCCAGTATCCTAGTCGACTATAGGCAGTTTCTGACTGTTGGACAGTTTCTCTTATCTGATTCATTTGGCAACGTTTTCTAACGTTTAAAATGTCTGAATTGGTGCCATAACTTCCCTAACTGACCCTAGTCTACATCTATAAATAGAGAAGTTATTCCAAAGGCCATTAACTAATTCATTCAATCAGATTTCCAAAGCCAAAATTTCCAGAATCCTGAAAACTGAAATTTGCAACTTCTTTCTTCACCAAAAGCCATTTCCTCTTGTGAAGAATTCTGAAGTTAAACCTTCCTATACAGAACCTTGTCCACTACAGATCCTTATCAAGGCTATAGGAAGTTATTGTATTCATTTCAAAGAAAGTTGTACAAGGAGTCTTCTTAGGTGTAGAAGATTGTACAAGGCGTGTTCTCTTGGTGGAAGAGAAGTTGTGCACGTTGGCAAAGGGTGTTTGTCAAGTGGTGCACAAGGCAATTGTTGTAGGGTGTACACAAGGAAAGTAAGGGAAAATCTCAAGCGTTTGCTTGGGGACTAGATGTAGGTCATAAGGACCGAACCAGGATAACTCTCCGCTGTTTGCGTTTGTTTTTCTATGCTTAATCTCTTGTGATTATTTAATTTCTGCAAGTGATTTGTTTAAAGTTTAAATAACACTATTCACCCCCCCCCTCTAGTGTTGTTTTGCTTGTTATATAGATCCTACATTTGGTATCAGAGCAGGTTTCAAGGCAAACAACCATACAAGGATGGCAACGGATTTCCAATCATCCCAATTCAAAGAAGGGCATTCTACACAACGTCCACCGCTCTTTGACGGAACCAACTACAATTACTGGAAGTGTAGAATGAAGATCTACTTGCAGTCGCTCAACTACGATCTTTGGAACATCGTAGAAGCCGAGTACACCAAGCCTACAACCAACTATGACGCTTGGAATGAAGAACAAAAAAGAATGCAAATCTGGATGCCAAGGCGATGAACGCTCTCTTTTGTGCCTTAACCAAAGAGGAATTCAACCGTGTGTCTACATCAACCTCTGCACATCAAATATGGCATACACTCGAGGTAACACACGAAGGTACTAACAAGGTTAAAGAATCTAAAATTTCAGTTCTTGTCCACAGATTTGAATTGTTCAAGATGAAGGAGAACGAAACCATATCCGAAATGGTTACAAGGTTCACTGACATCACCAACACTCTTGCATCCCTTGGAAAGGACTACACTCAAGTTGAACGAGTCCGCAAGATTCTTCGAGCACTCACACCGGAATGGGAGAAGAAGACAACCGCCATTGAAGAGGCGAACGATCTCTCAACCATGACATTAGAAAACCTAATCGGTAATCTAATGGCATATGAAGTGCAAATAGAAGAAAGAAAGAAGGACGAACAACAACATCAATCCAAGAAGAAAGTTCTTGCCTTCCATGCATCTTCAGATACGGACAATTCGGATGAAGATGAAGAAGAAATGGCCATGATTTCAAGAAAGTTCAAAAGGTTCTTAAAACAAAGTAAGTATAATAAGAATAAAGATACTAACGATATTCCTACTTGTTTTAAGTGTAACAAACCAGGCCACATGAAGAAGGATTGTCCATTGATGAAATCAAAAGGACACTTCAAGACTTTCAACAAGTTCAACAAGTTCAACAAGAATAAGAAGGCCTTTCAAGAAACATGGGATGATAGCGACTCATCTTCCTCTGAGGACGAAGAAGAAGCAAAGGAAACCGCCAATATTTGCTTCATGGCCCAAGAAGATGAGGTACAAGATTATGATGCTTTATTAGAAGCCTTTAATGAACTTTATAGTAATTTCAAAACTGAAAAGATTAGAAATAAAGTTTTAATAAAGGAAAATGAAAAACTTATTAATGATAATTCAATTCTTGTTTCTCAAACATCATCTTTTAGTTCTCAAAAAGAAGATTTTGAAAAAGTTATTGTATCTTTAAAAAGAGACAATGAAGTTTTCTTAAAGAAAATGCTTTACTTAAAAAGGAAACTTTTTCTTTAAGTTCTAGAATTAATATTTTAGATAAAGATATGATAAGTTTCAAAGTTAAGTATGAAGATCTTTTGAAAAATGTAAATAAATTTAATAAAGGAAAAGAGAATTTAAATATGTTATTATCTTCTCAAAAAATGTCTAACAACCATTTTGGTCTTGGTTTTTCAAAAGATAACATGTATAAGCCTACTCATGTTGGTATTGGTTTTTCAAAGACTAATTTTGTAAAATCTACACATGTTCATAATCCATACAATTCTTTTGTAAAAAGAAATGATATTTCAAAAAGAAGTAGATGCAAATATATATGGGTTCCTAAGAATCTAAATAATGTTGATAAGAATGTTTATATTGCATCTTTTATACATGATGTGTGTAATTCTAAGAATTATGTTTATACTAACAAGTGGAAACCAAATTCCAATTGGATTTGGGTTCCTAAAGGCTAACCTTTTTCGGACCCTATCATGATGGGTACCATATATATTGTCTTATCTTATAGGTACCTAACAAAGAAAAGTGGATACTTGATAGTGGGTGTTCCAAACACATGACCGGACATATACAACTATTGTCTTCCGTACAAATCAAAAAAGGAGGTACAGTGATCTTTGGAGACAATAACAAAGGAAAAGTTATTGGAACCAGCATTGTTGGTAATCTTTCAAAACCTCTTATTGAAAATGTCCTTTTGGTAAGTGGTTTAAAACACAATCTATTAAGTATTAGTCAATTATGTGATAAGGGTTATAAAATTGTGTTTGAAAAAGATGTTTGTCTTATTTATGATGCTAATATGAAAGATATTTTGTTTAAAGGTTTTCGAAACAATAACATATATGAATTGTCAATAGCATGCATGTCTTCAAATGAAAATTTATGTCTAATTGCTTCAAATAATGATTATTTTTTATGGCATAAAAGATTTGGTCATTTGAATATGAAAACTATTTCTAAGATTTCAAAATTTGACTTAGTTAAAGGTCTTCCAAAAATTGCTTTCAAAAAGGACTATTTTGTGATTCTTGTCAATTAGGAAAACAAGTTAAATCTTCTTTAAATCAAAAGATTTGGTTTCTACAAAAAGACCTTTAGAATTATTACATTTGGATTTATTTGGTCCTACTCGTGTTTCTTCATTAAACAAGAGTAGATATGTTTTTGTCATTGTAGATGATTACTCACGTTTTACATGGGTGATTTTTCTGAAAAATAAAAATGACACTTTTGATGAATTTGTAAGTTTTTGTAAAAGAATTCAAAATCAAAAGTCTCTAAACATAGTCACTATTCGTAGTGATCATGGAGGAGAATTTGAGAATGAATCTTTTTCAAATTTCTGTAATAAGTATGGTATTACACATAATTTTGCATTTCCTAGAGCATCTCCTCAAAATGGTGTTGTAGAGAGAAAGAATAGGACTTTGCAAGAATGTGCTAGAACTATGCTTATGGATAGTAACTTACCAAAATACTTTTGGGCTGAAGCCACTGCTACTGCTTGTTATGTTTTAAATCGAGTGCTTATTCGACCATTTTTAAATAAAACCTCTTATGAATTGTTTCATGATCGGATTCCAAAAGTTTCATATTTTAAGATTTTTGGTTGTAAATGCTTTATTTTAAATACAAAAGATGCTTTAAATAAATTTGATGCTAGATCCAATGAAGGTATTTTTGTTGGCTATTCTACTCATAGTAAAGCATATAGAATTTTTAATAAAAAATCATTTACTATTGAAGAATCTTTACATGTTAAATTTGATGAATCCTTGACTAAACTTGTTTCTAATGATTCTCCACATGATGATGATCATATTATAGTTTCTCCTAATGAAAATATTGTTATATCTTCTGTTGATACTAACTTGTCTAAGGATGAAGAGATTCCTACCGAGTTACCGAAAGCCTATGTTGAAGTAAGGAATCATCCACAAGATTTGGTGATTGGAGATATAAATCAAGGAGTTCAAACGAGATCCAAGTTGAACTACATGACACAAATTGCCTTCATTTCACTCATTGAACCGAAGAATATCAACGAAGCATGTGCGGATGATTATTGGACAATTGCCATGCAGGAAGAGTTGAACCAATTTGTAAGAAATGATGTGTGGGATCTTGTGCAACGTCCTACTGATCATCCCGTCATCGGTACAAGATGGGTCTTCAAGAACAAACTCAATGAATCCGGTGAAGTCATTAAGAACAAGGCAAGGTTAGTAGCACAAGGGTACAATCAAGAAGAAGGTATTGATTTCGATGAAACTTATGCTCCAGTTGCAAGACTTGAATCAATTCGTATATTACTTGCTTTTTCATGTTTTATGAATTTCAAATTATATCAAATGGATGTTAAAAGTGCCTTTTTAAATGGAATAATTAAAGAAACTGTTTATATTGAACAACCACCAGGTTTTGAACATGAAAATTTCCAAACCATGTTTTCAAACTTAAAAAAGCTTTATATGGTTTAAAGCAAGCACCTCGTGCTTGGTATGATAGATTAAAGAGTTTTCTTTTAAATTCTGATTTTAAAATGGGAAGTGCAGATACAACTCTTTTTATCAAACATGTTAATAAAGATATCTTAATCATTCAGATTTATGTTGATGATATATTATTTGGTTCTACTAATGATGATCTTTGTCAATAATTTTCTAAGACTATGCAGAATGAATTTGAGATGAGCCACATGGGCGAACTCACTTACTTCCTCGGTCTTCAAATCAAACAAATGAAGGATGGAATCTTCATCTCCCAATGCAAATACGCTAAGGAACTTCTAAAGCGATTTGGTATGGAAAATTCTGGTCACAAGAATACTCCCATGAGTACAACTACCTTTTTAGACAAAGATGAAAGTGGTAAGAATGTCGATCAGAAACTCTATAGAGGTATGATTGGCTCTCTACTTTATATTACTTCTAGTAGACCTGATATAATGTTTAGCGTATGCTTATGTGCTAGATATCAGTCAAATCCTAAGGAATCACATATTAAAGCCGTGAAAAGGATCTTTAGATATTAAATAACACAGTCAACTATGGTTTATTTTATCCAAAGTCATGCACATTTGATTTATTATCTTATAGTGATGCTGATTTTGCTGGTTGTAAATCTGACCGGAAGAGTACTAGTGGTACTTGTCACTTTTTGGGACATTCACTAGTATCTTGGTTCAGTAAAAAGCAAAATTCCGTGTCCTTATCAACAACTGAGGCAGAATATATTGCTGCTAGTGTTGCATGTGCCCAAATTATATGGATGAAACAAACCTTACTTGATTATGGCATGACTCTCACAAATTCACCTATTATGTGTGATAATACAAGTGCTATTAATCTATCTAAAAACCCAGTTCACCATTCACGTACCAAACATATTGATATTAGACATCATTTTTTACGTGATCATGCTTTAAAAGGTGATATTTCTTTAAATTTCATATCAACTGATAATCAAGTTGCTGATATATTAACTAAACCACTGAAAGAAGATACCTTTATAAAATTTAGAAGAGATCTTGGTATTTGTAATTTTTCAGATTTTTAAACAATTTTTTTAGATTTTTTTTAAGGCAGTATTTTTATGCAAGTTAGTCGACTTATAACTCTTATGAGTCGACTTATAAAAGTCTTAGTCGACTTGAAAAATTTCCTAGTCGACTCCTGTGAGAAATAGAAACTTCAATTTCTGATTTGTCCAGAATTAGTCGACTATAGAAAATTTACAGTCGACTAGACCTATTATTAGTCGACTAGTCTTGTCCTGTAAGTCGACTAATACTGTGAAATTTCTGTTTTCTGTTTTCGGATTTCTGTTTCAAACCCGACCCAATAACTTAAGTTCAATATCCGTTATCACTCAGTTTTAATCCAATCCATTCATCTATATTCAGATTTGATCTTAACCCTTCATTTCTTTCATTACATCACCCAAACCCTAGAAATTCCTCATTCCTTCTTCCAGCCGAGCCTTTCAGTCGACCAGAAGAAGAAACTAGGGCACCCGAGTTCCTGCTGCAGGCTTCCACAGAGCAATTCCTTCCAATTCCTCTCCAAGTTCTTGATTTCTTGGTAAAATCTTTCTAATTTCAGTCTATTACTTCCATATCTACTGTCTACTTGCTTCCAATTTAGTTTTCATCATGTCCAAATCTAAGAAAACTAAATTTACTCCTGGTTCATCATCCTCCAATGTTGATTTTAGGAATTTCCTGAAAAATCCTGAACTAGAGGCTGATTATCTTAGACTGTCAACTCTAGATATAATTCCAGGGAGGTTTGTCAAATATGATGACTTTTATCAATATGATATCATGTCATTTCTTAGAACTTGTGGCTTGTATAATATGTTTTCCACTGAATTCAAACAAGCTTATTATCCTTTTCTCATATATCTGTTCTACACAAATTTAGCATATGAAGATAATGAGAATGCTACCTCTCTTAATTCCTATGTTAAAGGTGTTCACATTAAGCTTTCTATAAAGTCTATTGGCCGTATCTTGTCCATTCCATATTCTGGCCTCACTCTTGATGATATTGTGATGGATGATGAAGATGTTTTAGGTCAAATTTTTCTACCCGGCCAACATCTACCTATGTCCAACAATAAGCTTAAGCCAATTCCCCGTCTTATTGGTCGAATTCTTTCCTATAACATCTGCCCTAAGACTGGTAGTTATAATTACTACTCAAGGGAATTATCGTCCTGTGTCTATGCTATTATGGCTGGACATGACGTTAATTGGGCTAAAATCATATTTGACACCATGGTCAAGTTTCATTCCTCCTTCCTACCATTTGGCGCCTTTCTAACTCCAATCTTTCGGAAATATCATGTTGATCTTGCTTCTGAAAATTCTGTTGTCAAGATTTTTGAGTTCTTTGATCGTGCTGCCATTAATAGGATGAAGTTACCTGAGTTTCCTTCTCATGAACCACAACAACAACCTTCCAATCCACCAAGTCCTCAACATGTTCCCTCTACATCTTCACAACCTGATCCACCTCCAACTCACCACCTCCATATGCCGATGCTTTCTATAACTCCATGTCTGCCCAGATTGCATCACTTCAATCTAACCAACAAGCTTTGTTGGATTCTCAGTCTCAAATTATTGAGAATCAATCCTTGATGATGACTCAGCTGCATTCCATTGAATCTACTCAATCAGCCATAATAAGTCTTCTCAAGATCGGTTACCGTCCACCTCCTCCTCCCGGATCCGAAGATTGAAGCTATGTGTGTTGGAGTTTTTCGTTATGTTTTTTTTCTTTTCGCACACTTATGTATTTTCTTTTTTTATGTTTAAAGACTATGTCTCTTCTCTTTTTGTTAATGACAAAGGGGGAGAAATGTTAAAGTGTTACGGTGTTTGTCACTTTGTGTTATGTTTGTAACTCTGTTATGTAACAACTCTGTTATGTGTTTATGTCAGAATTTTATATTGTGATATGTGTATCTGTGTATCTGTGTTTGTGTATCTATGTGTTTCTGTGTATCTATGTGTTTATGCTACATATTTCTGAAAATTCTGCATGTTGTGTAACTTTGTGACAAAATCAAAGATTTTTGACATATATCTGTTATGGATACTAACATATGACCATGCAGGTGCAACCTAACATTTTCTGCAGGGACAAAATATTTTTTATAACTTAGTTACTGCAAGGGAGTTTTGTTGCAGGGGGAGCCATCATAGACATATGTTGTCATCATCAAAAAGGGGGAGAATGTTGGAACCTGACAAGTTCAAGATATTGAAGCCTCTCCAATTACAAGATTTTGATGATGGACGAACACTACTACCACATGATGATTGCTCTACCTCAGATGAAGATTACTGAAGCTTATGGGTGTTTGTGGAAGTTGTTGTGTAACTTAGAAAGATTTGTAATAGCCTTGATCACTTACACACAAAATAAACCTTCCCAAGTCGACTTACCCTATTTATATAGTCGACTACCCAAATGTAGTCGACTTGACATAAAGCCCTAGTCGACTAGTCCACTTAGAACAAAAACTCCTAACTCTCTGTTTGGACTCTGTAAGCCAATTAGTCGACTTGACTTTCTTACCTAGTCGACTAACAGATACTCTAGTCGACTAACCCTATTTCCAAGTCGACTAATCTTTGACACAAAAATTATCCAACTCTCTGTTTCTTTTCTGAAACAAAGTTAGTCGACTACCCTTTTTATTCAGTCGACTAATACAGTTATAAGTCGACTACAAGTTAGTTATAGTCGACTAATTTCAGTTATCCAGAAACTTTTGTTTCCAACAGACACTTCCCTAGTCGACTAACAATCTTACCTAGTCGACTAATAAGTGAACTTTTGCCTAGCCTAGTCGACTAATCCAGTATCCTAGTCGACTATAGGCAGTTTCTGACTGTTGGACAGTTTCTCTTATCTGATTCATTTGGCAACGTTTTCCAACGTTTAAAATGTCTGAATTGGTGCCATAACTTCCCTAACTGACCCTAGTCTACATCTATAAATAGAGAAGTTATTCCAAAGGCCATTAACTAATTCATTCAATCAGATTTCCAAAGCCAAAATTTCCAAAATCCTGAAAACTGAAATTTGCAACTTCTTTCTTCACCAAAAGCCATTTCCTCTTGTGAAGAATTCTGAAGTTAAACCTTCCTATACAGAACCTTGTCCACTACAGATCCTTTTCAAGGCTATAGGAAGTTATTGTATTCATTTCAAAGAAAGTTGTACAAGGAGTCTTCTTAGGTGTAGAAGATTGTACAAGGCGTGTTCTCTTGGTGGAAGAGAAGTTGTGCACGTTGGCAAAGGGTGTTTGTCAAGTGGTGCACAAGGCAATTGTTGTAGGGTGTACACAAGGAAAGTAAGGGAAAATCTCAAGCGTTTGCTTGGGGACTGGATGTAGGTCACAAGGACCGAACCAGGATAACTCTCTGCTGTTTGCGTTTGTTTTTCTGTGCTTAATCTCTTGTGATTATTTAATTTCTGCAAGTGATTTGTTTAAAGTTTAAATAACACTATTCACCCCCCCTCTAGTGTTGTTTTGCTTGTTATATAGATCCTACATATCCAAGAGAGATTTCTAGTGGGTTCCTCCGAACTCCACAAAATTCGATTGGGCCGCATTTCGTGGACCAATCAGACCACCACCAGAACCACCACCTTAAGGTAACATTTATCTTCCCTTTCTTCTTTTTCATGCATACATGCATTCATTCATATATTGAGGATAATGCATGAGATAAGTGTGGAGGGAGGATTTACTAACATACTAACATAGGTAGATACTAATAAAAAAAATTTTAAAAAAATTTAAAAAAACATTTTGAAAAAGGGACAATATTTTGACTTATCTTTGAAAGAAATCTAAGTTAGTCTTAAGAATTAGGAAAATC
Source organism: Agave tequilana (assembly GCA_038442645.1). NCBI lineage: Eukaryota > Viridiplantae > Streptophyta > Magnoliopsida > Asparagales > Asparagaceae > Agave > Agave tequilana. The sequence goes on from JAVJIF010024145.1 coordinate 39,887, forward strand.
ATGATTAGGATTTCTAAAACTTGGTCGAAATAAATAATTGTTGAATTTTTAGGTATAAGAGGAAAAATTGAATAAGTAATTAGTCTTGATTTTTACCTTAATGAAATGTGCATACCTAATACATTTACATATCTTGGATTCTAAGACAAAGACTCTTGTGCCTTTAAAAAATAATAATACTAATAATACTAATAATACTAATAATATAAAAAAAGAAATTCATTAATTAAGCTGGATACATGTGCCTCAAGAAGCATCAGTATTCATGCCTAAAGGTGATTTTATAAATAAAGTCCTTAGTTTTGTGGCCTAGTTCACTCGAATTTGAGTCCGCGGGGTGTTTTCTCACCCAGTGCCCTAAAACCGACTGGTTTGGGAGCCACCGACTTTAAGTTTGCTACATGGGTGCATTAGAAAGCCTAAGAAAACTAAGAAATATTACTTTTATATGTACTAACACATCTAATAGTCAATTAGTTAGATATGAGGGCCTCAAGAAGCCTTTATGCTTACATGAAAAAAATTAGATGAGTTATACATATTAAAAAAAAAGAAAGAAAAAAAAGAAGAGAAAATAATAAAAAAAAAGGGCATAAGAGTCCAAGTTAAAGAATTCCTAGCAAAGATTCACAAGGATGCATATGACTTAGGGTAACGAAAAAGACTATACAAAAAAATCAATTTGATCCTTACCTAAAATGGATAACAATTTACTATATAAAGACTATTAAGAATGAATAAAAATGATAATCCCAAAATTTTATAGATTACTTAGTTTCTTCAAACATATTCCAAATATTTTCCTTTTTATGGATTTTGTGGTATAATCCGCTGAAAACCCTCACGAGACAACACTCGTCCTCTAGGGTAACTTAGAGGTTTAACGGCTTGTTGCACATGCTAAGTGCAACCGTGATGCCTACGAAAGTGAGTTAGAATAGATTAGTTTTTTCTTTTCTTATTCTTTTTGATTTTTACTCGAGGACGAGCAAAAAGTTAAGTGTGGGGGTGTGATAGGTAGTAAAAAATGCATATTTATCACTACAATTACTATCATATTTCCCTATTTATTCCTATAATTATGCACTATTACTAATTTTTATTATTTAATGTGTGCAGGCCTTGAGTAACTATTTAAATAAAAGAATAAAGCCTAAATGAAGCCCAGAAGCCCAAAAAGCTCATGTGTAAGCCCATGTGCAAAATTTGTAGTAATTTAGAAGTTTCATATTATCTAACTTAATCTAAACTTAGATTTTTAAACTCTTTATTTAAAATCTAAGTGAAGAAAAGGAAGAATAAGAAAGAACTTCTAATTGCTAAAAGAAGAGGAAAAGGATGGAGTTCTACTCAACCCTAGTTGCTTGCAAGACAAAGCTAAAGATAAAAGGAGAAGAGTTTAAAGATAAAAATCATTTCAAAAAATTTGGATTCTGACTGTACACGTTGAAAATCACCTATAGGGGGGGCGAATAGGTGATTATGCTAATCAATGCACAATTTAAAAATATGATGCAACAATCGCCCAAAACAAGACTAAGAGCTGAATGCCCCGTGAAGGGTTCTGAACTCCTTCCTCCTGATACCTCGTGAAATAAGTTGGAGGTGCACAATGCAACCTTGTTGTATGGGACAAAGATTGACAAGATGAATGAGAACAAGTGAATAAGCAATGACAATCAAAAGCAAGTAGTAATAGCAATGAAAGTAGAGCAAGAACAAGGAAAAGTAAACCAAACACAAACACCAAGAATTGTTATCGAGGTTCGAGCACCCAGCTCTACTTCCCCGCCTTCCCCAGAAGGATTCCAACCACTTCCACTATCACAAAGATGTCACAAATACACCGGAGTACCCAACTCCACAATCTCAAGTACAAGCAATATCTTAGTAGTCAAAAGACCACAAACTTTCTCTTTCAAAATTCTCTTCCCTTACAAGGTCCTTAGAGAACAATGAATATGATTTGAAGTTCTTGTGTGTAAGGAGAAAAGAAAATGAAATCAGAGAATTCTTGAAAACACTTCAGAAATTTGAGAGAGAATTTCAGCACAAACCAAGAAATCAAGCTCTTTGAATGCCTTAAACTTTTGAAACTTTTGCAAATTTTTCTTGTTAAGATTAGTAAATGAACCTCTCCCCAAACACCCCTATTTATAGGAGAGGGCTAGGGTTTAGAGATAAAACAAATTTAAGGCTAATCAGAATGTATTAAAACCAAAACATGTCATTTAAACACACTTAAGTGAGAAAAGGACAAAAAATAAACCAGCTTAGGAAATAGCCGTTACTGTTCAAACGGCTACCTCGGTCGACCGGCCCGGTCGACCGCTAGTTCAAAAAATAGCCGTTGCAGGCTAACGGTCGACCGCACCGGTCGACCCAAAAATACAGAGAGCAGAAGTCTTTCAGTCAGGCAGGTGTCGGTCGACCGTCCGGGTCGACCGTGAAACGTGCACACGGATACGCACTGCTGCCAGAACCTCGGTCGACTGGGTCGGCCGACCGTCTTGACCTGACATAGGGTCGGTCGACCCGGACGGTCGACCGGTTCAGGTCAAAAGCCAAAACAAAGACAGAATTTTGAGGAGAAATCTATTTTTAACAAAATAGTTTGAATAGAGATATATATATAATGGATAAAAATGAGTTTGTAGTCTGAAGATTGTATACAAACTATTTTTTTACATATTATAGGAAATATTTTTGGAAACAAGATGTGCGCAAAAACGTGTGTGATAGAGCTTCAAACTTATTCACTATTCTTTAACAAAACTCTAAACTAAAAATAAATCTAATAAATTATCTTGAGCAATCTTGAAGTCTTGAGCCATGTAATGCCTTGCTAGAGCCTTCTCTTCTATGTTCCTTCCTTGATGTGCAAAAAGCCTTCTTTGCTTTATGAACCTAGAATTTCTTACAATAGCTAAGTAATGGCCTCCAAATATGGTACAAACCTGAAACTTATCTTAACAAACTAATTAGTACCATATAGCTCCTATTTGGTTTGTTATCATCAAAACTCTAAACAAATAGAGAGTGTAACCTTATGGGCCAACAATCTCCCCCTTTTTGATGATGAAAAACAAATAGGCTATAAGCAAAAATATAGGGGAGGAGTAAGCTCCCCCTCAAATTATGCTATCATAAAAACAATGTAAGGTGCAAGCAAAAACCATCAAACAAAAACCATATGATTAAAAATCATGAAATATGCTTGCAAACACTTCAACAACTTAAAAACTATATAAACTTATATGGAACCAAAACCATATGAAACTTATATTTCTATCATAAAAACTCATTCTTCCCCTTTTTGTCATACATCAAAAAGGGTTATGAAAACATTTTTATTCAATAACACAAACATTAATTCACCACAAAGAAGGAAAATCTAGCAAAATCAAGTGGTTTAGTAAAAATATCGGCTAGTTGCAAATCCGTAGAAACATAATCAATATCTATATCTCCTTTCTCAAAATGATCTCTAAGAAAGTGATATCTAATCTCAATGTGCTTGTCTTACTATGTTGATTTGCATTCTTTGTCATATGTATAGTACTAGTATTATCACAAAATATTTTTATATGGTTATAATGCAAATCATAATCAAGGAGAGTATGTTTCATCTAAAGGACTTTTACACAACAAGCCCCCGCGGCAACATACTCCGCCTCGGCGGTTGAGAGAGCTACGGAATTTTGTTTCCTAAAGGACCATGAAACAAGACAATTACCAAGAAATTGACATGTCCCACTAGTACTCTTTCTATCTAGTCTACAACCCGCATAGTCGGCATCCGAATAACTCGTCATTGAGAAATCTCCGGTTTTCGGATACCATAGACCCATTCCAATCGTTCCCTTAATATAACGAATAATGCGTTTTACCGCAATAAGATGAGACTCTTTGGGTCACGATTGAAATCTAGCACAAAGACACACACTAAACATGATATCCAGCCTACTTGCCGTCAAATACAAAAGACTACCTATCATGCTTCTATACAATTTAATATCAACATTTTTACCTTGGTCATCCTTATCAAGCTTGGTGGTAGTTTCCATGGGAGTGTTGCAAACCTTTGAGTCTTCAAGTCCAAACCTCTTTACAAGTTCCTTTACGTATTTGGCTTGACATATGAAGTTCCCATCTTGCAATTGCTTGATTTGGAGTCCAAGAAAGAAATTAAGCTCACCCATTGAAAACATTTCAAACTCACATTGCATAACCTTTTCAAATTCCTTGCATAAAAACTCATTAGTAGAACCAAAAATTATATCATCAACATAAATTTGCACAATTAAAATGTCATTATCAACATGCTTAGTGAATAGTGTTGTATCTACTTTGCCTTTAATAAAATCATTTGAAATGAGAAAACTAGAAAGCCTTTCATACCAAGCTCTTGGAGCTTGTTTCAATCCATACAAAGCTTTATCAAGTTTAAAAACAAAATTAGGATGAACATGATCAATAAAACCGGGAGGTTGTTCAACATAAACTTCTTCATTTATAAAACCATTCAAAAATGCACTTTTCACATCCATTTGAAACAGTTTAAAATTTTTGAAAGATGCAAAAGCTAGTGTCATCCGTATGGCTTCAAGCCGTGCTACGGGTGCAAAGGTCTCCTCAAAGTCAATTCCCTCAACTTGAGTGTAACCTTGGGCCACTAACCTAGCTTTATTCCTAATCACATTTCCGGACTCATCCATCTTGTTTCTAAAGATTCACTTAGTACCAATTATTGGTCTATCGTGGGGCCTAGAAACAAGGTGCCAAACTTGGTTGCGCTCAAATTGATTGAGTTCCTCTTGTATGGCTAGCAACCAATATGAGTCCGCCTCGGCTTCGAGGATGCTTTTGGGTTCAAAATGAGAAATGAAAGCAAAGTTACCACATAGGTCATGGAGTTTGGAGCGAGTTGTTACCCCTTTAGATGCATCACCTAAGATGAGCTCCTTGGGATGATTTGTGGCATATCTCCAAGCTTTAGTAAGCGGTTGTGAGCTTTCCTCTTTATCCTCTTGAACGTCACCAATTTGTTCTTGTTTATCATCTTGAGCGGGTGAGTCCTTCAAGGATAGTCTCTCCATGTCTTCACCTAATGGGTCAATCTCTACAACATTCTCAACAACCACATTAGATTCTTCAAATTTAACATGCATGGATTCTTCAATGGTAAGTGAAGATCTATTGAATACTCTATAAGCTTTGCTAGTAGTAGAATATCCAACAAAGATTGCTTCATAAGCCTTAGCATCAAATTTACCCAAGTTATCTTTAGTGTTCAAAACAAAACACTTGCATCCAAAAACTTTAAAATATGCAACATTAGGTTTTCTAGAATGATACATTTCAAAAGATGTTTTGGAAGAATTTTTACATAAATAAATACGATTTGATATATAACATGCGGTGTTTACGGCCTCGGCCCATAGATATTGAGGGAGGTCATACTCACTTACCATTGTCCTAGCCATCTCTTGAAGTGTTCTATTTTTCCTTTCTACAACTCTATTTTGTTGTGGAGTTCTAGGACAAGACATTTCATGCTTAATTCCCTTTTCATCACAATAAGTCATGAAGAGTTGGTTAACAAACTCACCACCTCTATCACTCCTTATTCTCAAAATCGAAAAACCCTTTTCTTTTTCAACTCTTTTTCGAAAAATCTTAAAATGAGAAAAAGTTTAATCTTTGTGTTCCAAGAAGAAAACCCAAGTGAAACGGGAAAAATCATCAACTAAAACAAATGCAAATCTACTACCATTTAAGCTCTTAGTTTTAGTAGGTTCAAAAAGATCCATATGAATTAATTCTAAAGGCCTTGTTGACATGATATCCTTGATTGGTTTGAAGGAAGACTTGGTTTGTTTCCCAAGTTGGCACGCATCACAAATGCGGTCTTTCTCAAACTTCAAGCAAGGAATACCCTTCACCAATTCCTTTGAATTAATCCTAGAAAGATGGTCAAAAGATGCATGTCCTAATCTTCTATGCTAAAGCCAAGAATTTTCATCAAAAGCATTTAAGCATTTAGTAGAACATTTCACATTAAGCATGTCAATGATATAAACATTATCATCACGAAAACCGGTGAGATACAATCATTGGTTTTAACATCAAAGATTTTGCAAGAAGAATCATCAAAAATAACCTTAAGTCCACGGTCACAAAATTGACTAATGCTAAGCAAATTATGCTTCAAACCATCAACAAGTACAACATTTTCTATAATGGAAGATGCACCAATTTGAATGTTACCTATACTAGTGCCTTTGGAGTCATCCCCGAAGGTGACGGAGCCACCTTCCTCGTATCTTGATAGGGTTGTAAAGTTATTGATATCCCACGTCATGTGTCTTGAACAACCACTATCAAGGTACCACCGCTCCCTACGTCTTGGAGCCTTGTGTATACCTATATCAAATAATTTAGGACTTGATTTTGGTACCCACATTTTCTTGGGTCCTAAAGAGTTAGTTTCATTAACCCAAACAAGATTATTTGATCTATTTACTTGGCCATAACAAAATTTAGCCAAATGTCCATTCTTACCACAATATGTGCATCTATACACTCTACCATATTTAAAAGCATAGTGAGTGTGTTATTTGTGAGCATGAGAATTGTGAGCATGAAAGATTTAGCATGAGAAGTGTTATGTGTAGTGTGAGCATGAGGAATCTTAACATGTGAATCTTTAGCATGAGAGGTGTGCCTTTTAGAAAACATTTCTTCAAGTTTCTTAGTGTTAAAAGCACAATCCTTTAAAGTCTATTCAAAATCAACAATTCTAGTTTTTAAGAAGAAATTTCTTTTTCATCATCTTAGGAAATTTTGCTTTACAAGCAACTTTGTAAGCACTAAATTCATTTTGGGTAGAAATGAGATTTGAAGAAATTTCATCTTTTTCTTTAGAAATAATAGCAAGTTGATTTTTGAGAAAAGCAACTTCCTTTTCCAATTTAAAGCATTCAATCTTTTATTATCATAGGTTTCTGAAAGTTCAACAAAGGCATGAATAAGAACTTCTTTACTTAATTCATCATCTTCATCATCAAGAGGTTGAGGGGTTACCTTTGGTGTGCTTGCCATGAAACACATATTCGCTATATCCGCCTCTTCCTCGGACTCGCTTTCTGAATCCCAGTTGCCTTGTACGCTTTCTTTTCTTCCGGTTTCTTTGGCTTGAAGGAGGAGGTCATCTTCTTCTTGAACTCCGGGCAATCGGCCATGATATGTCCGGGCTTTCGGCAATTGTAGCATATAATTCTTCTCTCCTCTTTGCCTTCAAATTTCCTTCGGAAGTTGAGCTTGTTCCTCCGGTACATTCTCTTCACATTGCGAACAAGTAGTGATAGCTCCTCATCTTCTTCTTCATCTTCTTCTTCATCGTCTTCAAGAGTGGATGAAGACTTGAAGGCTATGGATTTCTTCTTTAGTGGAGCGGCCTCTTCTCTTGCTTTCTTTTCCATCTCATGGGTCTTTATGTTCCCAATGAGACTAATTAGGTCCATCTCATCCTTATAATTTAATTCTTTCAAGGTGGTGGCCTTGATCTCCCATGATGTAGGAAGTGCCCGAATCACTTTTCGCACCTTTTGGTCATTGGAGATGTCATCACCTAAAGAAGAAAGAGCATTGGTGATTTTAGTAAATCTAGTAATCATACAATCAATAGATTCTTCATCAATCATTTTAAAGGATTCATATTGGGACCTTAAGAGATCTATCTTAGCTCTCTTAACTTGTGAAGTCCCCTCGTGTGTGACCAATAAATGTTGCCAAATCTCATAGGCGGATTGGCAATGAATTACCCGTGTAAGGTCATCCTCATTCAAGGCGGTTAGAAGGGAATTTTGGGCCTTGGAGTTAGCCTCATATTCTCTAAAGGTAAAGTCGGTCCATGTGCTCTCATCACTATCGGGTGCTACATAGGGTTTGGTCAAGGATTTGGCTACTAAGCTACCTAAAGATTGCAAGAAGATAGTCATCCTAACCATCCAAATAGGGAAATTAAGTCCATCAAATTTAGGAGGGGTTTTGATGTTATCGGCCATGTTTACTAGTGAATGAATGATGGAATGAACATGTTGATTAGCAAATTTTAAGGATCTCTCTAAGGATGTTAAGCCAAACCTAGAGTCCAAGCTCTGATACCAATTGAAAATCACCTAGAGGGGGGGTGAATAGGTGATTATGCTAATCAATGCACAATTTAAAAATATGATGCAACAATCGCCCAAAACAAGACTAAGAGCCGAATGCCCCGTGAAGGGTTCTGAACTCCTTCCTTCTGATTCCTCGGGAAATTAGTTGGAGGTGCACAATGCAACCTTGTTGTATGGGACAAAGATTGACAAGATGAATGAGAACAAGTGAATAAAGCAATGACAATCAAAAGCAAGTAATAATAGCATGAAGTAGAGCAAGAACAAGGAAAAGTAAACCAACGCAAACACCAAGAATTGTTATCGAGGTTCGAGCACCCAGCTCTACTTCCCCGCCTTCCCCAGAAGGATTCCAACCACTTCCACTATCACAAAGATGTCACAAATACACCGGAGTACCCAACTCCACAATCTCAAGTACAAGCAATCTCTTAGTAGTCAAAAGACCACAAACTTTCTCTTTCAAAATTCTCTTCCCTTACAAGGTCCTTAGAGAACAATGAATATGATTTGAAGTTCTTGTGTGTAAGGAGAAAAGAAAATGAAATCAGAGAATTCTTGAAAACACTTCAGAAATTTGAGAGAGAATTTCAGCACAAAACCAAAATCAAGCTCTTTTGAATGCCTTAAACTTTTGAAACTTTTACAATTTTTCTTGTTAAGATTAGTAAATGAACCTCTCCCCAAACACCCCTATTTATAGGAGAGGGCTAGGGTTTAGAGATAAAACAATTTAAGGATAATCAGAATGTATTAAACCAAAACAGTGTCATTTAAACACATTTAAGTGAGAAAAGGACAAACAATAATCAGCTTAGGAAATAACCTTACTGTTCAAACGGCTACCTCGGTCGACCGGCCCGGTCGACTGCTAGTTCAAAAAAATAGCCGTTGCAGGCTAACGGTCGACCGCCCGGTCGACCCAAAAATACAGAGAGCAGAAGTCTTTCAGTCAGGCAGGTGTCGGTCGACCGTCCGGGTCGACCGTGAAACGTGCACACAGATACGCACTGCTGCCAGAACCTCGGTCGACTGGTTGGCCGACCGTCTTGACCTGACATAGGGTCGGTCGACCCGGACGGTCGACCGGCTCAGGTCAAAAGCCAAAATAAAAACAGAATTTTGAGGAGAAATCTATTTTTAAAAAATAGTTTTGAATAGAGATATATATAATGGATAAAAATGAGTTTGTAGTCTGAAGATTGTATACAAACTATTTTTGTACATATTATAGGAAATATTTTTGGAAACACAGATGTGCGCAAAAACGTGTGTGATAGAGCTTCAAACCTATTCACTATTCTTTAACAAACTCTAAACTAAAATAAATCTAATAAATTATCTTGAGCAATCTTGAAGTCTTGAGCCATGCAATGCCTTGCTAGAGCCTTCTCTTCTATGTTCCTTCCTTGATGTGCAAAAAGCCTTCTTCGCTTTATGAACCTAGAATTTCTTGCAATAGCTAAGCAATGGCCTCCAAATATGGTACAAACCTGAAACTTATCTTAACAAACTATTAGTACATATAGCTCCTATTTGGTTTGTTATCATCAAAACTCTAAACAAATGGAGAGTGTAACCTTATGGGCGAACACACGTTTTAGTGTTCAGATCATAACGTTTGCTGCAGATATTGAAATTCGATAATTCAAGATGCTCCAGAAAGAAGACTTGAAGGACTACAACTCTTATGTTGATCAAACTTTCGAATTTAGTCAGCAGATATGCTATTTTTGTGATCAACATGATAACAAGTTACAGGACAGATTTGAACTTCTATAGATAAGTCAAAACAAGTTTGGAGATAAAAGAAGATTCAAATTCAGAGATATTTTTCTCCTCTTATCTTTATACGCTTCTTATCCTCTGGTTTTCTCCTATAAATACCCTGCATAGCAACAAAGGAAGGGCAGATCTCAGAAGCTCAAGGGTGGAGTGCAGAAACTAACTTAGGTTTTTCTTAGGTTAATTTTTAGATTGTAACCTAGGTTTTTATTTTCTTCATGTAATTTTTGTTTTATTATGTAACTGAGAGGAGAGGATACTTTCATGGAGGAAGGAGATCAAGCTTGTACTGAGGTGACATCGTTGTAAGTAAATCTTTTCTTCCATTGTTAATTGAAGACATCGGTGTAAGTAAATCTTTTCTTCTATTGTTAATTGAATCAAATCGAAGTTTCTGTTTCTTCTTCTATTCTTGTTTTGTTTTTGTTTCCCTCTTTTGTGTTTGTGGATCCATATGAAACCAAGAGCTTCGAAGTTGCCTTCTCCTTGCAAGTGCCATTGATGTTTATGGTGATGAACAATCTATTTCTATGTAGTATAGCTCGCCTTTTATTCGTAGTATAGATCGGGAATGGGGAGATCTCATATTCCATGCTTCGCTCGCCTTCAAAGAAAGGTACATCATTGACACGGTTCAAAGGTAAGCAAACGCCGAAGAGGTAAGTATGTTTTTAGTTTTCTTTCTTTTAATTTTAGTGTAAATAACCAACACCACAATATTCCCAATCTTTTTCACACTTCTTCAATTTCATTGTAAATATCACTTCTAGTTTCTCCATCTTCTTAATCTACCACTTTCTTTCTAACCTGACTTTAACAACTATTAATTGTAGCATAAAAGAGAACTTACTAAACAAGCTTCCATCGCTAGTACCTCCCTGTAGATCACGAGTCGCATAGCCACATGCTATAGTGGTAGAATTGAGTACCTTGCACATCCTTTTCTTAAATCTGAAATACTATATTTTGTGTGCAGGTAAAATCTCAATCAGATACTAGATCACTGAGACAATGAAGGATATGTTGCAAGTGCATACGTCTAGCATATTTTATTATCCTAACTAATGCAACCATCCTGTGCCCCATCCCACAGGACAACTGCATATCAAATAAGTGATGCGTTAGTGGATGCTGATAGTAAGGAGAACCAGTTCACTGTACTCAGATATCATGTAACATATAATAACATGAGCGCATAAATAACAAGATCACGTGTGGCATCCAACCTACAAGGGTCGCCCTTCAAGTACACCTCCCGGATCTCCCCTGCTACAGTATCCCCCATAACCCCGGCTGATTAATTTTATTAATCAATACAAATGTAAATAGTGACTCAGTGTATATGATCCAGAAATTGTATCATGGGTATCAGTGTCACATAGTGAAAATAGTGTGTATCAAGATCAAGGGACGATGTAGACAATGACCATATCAAGTGACAAATATATAGTTGTGCAAGTGATTGATGCTAAACCTGCACACAAAATACGAGATTATAGAACCTAAGAAAGAATATGTGCAAGTGCTCAATTCTTCCGCTATAGCAAGTGGCTATGCGGGTCGTGATCCACAAGGAGGGATTGCGATGGAAGCGTTACAGTTCTTTATTGAAATTGTTTAAGAAAATAAGCGAAAGTTCTTCTGTTTTATGTTATGAAAAAAAGAAAAAGAAAGTTATGGTTAAAGTTAAGAAGAAAGTGAAAGATGAAGAAGGTGAAAATCAGAAAACGAAAGAAAGCGACATTTACAAATGAAGTGGAAAGAAGAATGAAAACGATTTAGAAGAAGTGATATTTTGTGATTTATTTTACAGAAATAAAAGAAAAGAAATAAAATATTTGCTTACCTTCTTTTCGTCAAAGCTTACCTCGAGTTTTCAGCAACGATTTTACCTTGAAGTGGAGGCATTCAGCGCATAGCCCATAAGAGTCGAGTGTTGGTCTCTTCCACATTACATCATCAAGATACGCAAGCATGAAATGATACGGAGAGACTCACAATTCCATCGTCATGAGCTATCGGTGGCACTCGCAAAGGCAAGGCTCTTTCGATGCTTTTAGACTCACTTGGAAGACAGTGTACCAAAAAGAAAGGTAAAATAGAAAAGAAGAAGAGAACTAAAAAGAACATACAAGGAAATAACATTGATTTGATTTCATAACAATCGAAGAAAAGAAATAAAACCTTACACCAATTGTCACTTTTAGCTCAAGCTTCAGTCTTGTTCTTCGATGAAAGTTGATCTCCTCAGAATTACATAAATGAAAACTAAATTACATGAAAAAGAAAAGCAAAAATCTAAACTAAGAAATGAAAAACTAGACTAAATCCTAATCTGCCTTCACGTCCATTTTCAGCACAGATAATGGCCTTTTTATAGGCATAACCCACAACCAGAATCCCGGGGAGGTCGGGGAGTTGACGCTCCCCCTAACTCCCCAAGATTGCCGCGGAAACGCGGCCCAAGCCGCGTTTCCCGCAGCCAGGGTGTGGCCAGGTGGCCACACCTGTTGGTGGGTCTCCCCGGGGATTTCTTCTGGCTTTATCCTTTGTTGTTTTGTCGTTTGAGCTCCGGATTCTGACAAAATGGCCTTGGATTCTTGGCTTTAACCGATCGATTCTGAGAGGATTCTTCTCAACCGGTTTCAACCCCTTGATTTTTGCCCTGATTTTATGTGTACGAATTAACTCTGATTTATTCAGAATTCTGGTGGGCTTTTGGCTCATTTCTCTTCATCTCCTTAAGGATTGGGCCTGCAAATAAATTAGACAAATAATTAGGACAATGCAGGCTTTTATTCTAAAATAAGTATGGAAATGTAACATTAAATTGCAACATTAGAAACAATCACACCCCCATACCTATCTTTTGCTCGTCCTCGAGCAAAATAAATAAATTATACTAAGGATTATTAGACACTTTCGCAGGTCGCGCGATTGCACTGAGCATGTGTAACAAGCCATTAAACCTCTAGGTTTTCCCTAGAGGACGAGTTTTGTCTCGTGAGGGTTTCAGCAGATTGCACCCACAAAATCCATAAAGAAGGG